>JAAGEH010000434.1:12458054-12470765 GCA_011751065.1 Lasiurus cinereus
ATACACACACACACACTTATACTTCATTCATTTCAAGATTATTTTAGAATTTTATTGTGTGACTAAATCAGTTTCTCTATAATGGCCCGTTAGGTGGTTTTCATTAATTAATCATTCATTCATTACCACAAGGAGTGTTACCATGAGTACCTAGTAATACACATCTCTTATGCAAGCCTTGTGAGAATTTCTCTGAGCTATATAGCCAGAAGTAGATACAGGGGTTATGGGATATAAGCCGAGTGGCCAAATTATTATGATCTCTGAATGCATAATAATCTGGTCACTCAGTGTGTGTGTGTGTGTGTGTGTGTGTGTGTGTGTGTGTGTGTGTATTAGAGGCCTGATGCATGAATTTATGCATGAATGGGGTCTGGCCAGGGGGAGGGGACATGGGCAGTTGGCCAGCCTGCCTGCTGGTCAAACTCCTGGTTGAGGGGACAATTTGCATATTAGGCTTTTATTATATAGGATATACACTAAGTGGCCAGATTATTATGTGTTTAGAAATCATAATAATCTGGCCACTCAGTGTATACAACAAGTTCACTATGTCATAATAAATTGGTCTCCAAAGAGGATCTACACATTCATTTCCCACTAGCAACTTAAATCTCCTGAATATTATTGAGAAAAATAGGATCCTATATTAAGTAAAAAAAATAAATTCATGTAAAAAATCTCACAATGGTGAAAGAGCTAAGAATTCCTTAAAAGTAATGTCTATAGCTCGGCCAGCATGGCTCAGTGATAGAGCATCAATCTATGAACTTGGAGGTCACAATTAGATTCCCAGTTTAGGCACATGCCCAGGTTGTGAGCTTGATCCTCAGTGTGGGGCATGTAGGAGGCAGCTGATCGATGATTCTCCTCATCATTGATGTTTCTCTCTCTCTCTCTCTCTCTCTCTCTCTCTCTCTCTCTCTCTCTCTTTCTCTCTCTTCTTCTTTCCTCTCTGGAATCAATAAAAGTATATTTTTTTAAAAAGAGAAAAAAGTAATGTGTATAATTTGACTCACTTCATCCTGCACTCTTTTCAAAGCTAATATTCATGTATATCTTTATAATTGTCAAAGCACTTTAATTTATAACTTTTTGTGTAAGTACTGGAGACAAGGGGTCAAAAAAAGGCTAAAAAGAATGAATTTTAAATGAGCCCTTACATCTAATTTTATAATCAGGTCCAACACTGCCCTACAAAACCATTGTCACATCATGTCCCTCCCCCAGAGAACCAACACCGTCTCTAACTGGTCTCTCCCAGCTGTAGCCCTAGAGGTCCTTCTAAAATCCAGATTAATTGTGACTCTCCTCTACTACCCGCACAAATCCAAAACACTTTAACATTAGCGATACTGTTAGCCAGCCACGCTTACCTTTGCCCCTGACCCTGCAAACCTCTGTGCTGTAACACTATCTAACAGCTCTCTGTTCTTCCCTCTCTTTCCCTACCCCAGGTCTTCAGGAAATATCTCCCTATCCACTTCCAACCCCCACTTTTTCTGGGCTAACTCCTATTCCTTTTTTTTTTTTTTAGGTAACAGATTAGATGTGACTCCCTCCCTCTACTCCCTGTAGGAAATGCAAATCCTAAATTTGGAGAATGTCATCCAACCCTCATATAGCACACTGCCTTGTCTTTATTCATTTCCCCCTCTGGGTAGGGGTTGTAGTAGGGTGAGGAGGAGAGCTTTCCAGAGCAGAGACTTAGGCTGGTGGCTCATACTCATGGCCAGCAAATATCTCCAAGATCGATAGTGTGTAATAGCATAGCCTGCAGCCACAGGACATCATGAAGAAGTAAGGCCAAAAGATGATGCTAAATCCTCTCACTCTCTCTTGTTCTACTTTTCTTGTTTCTCCTGTCTATATCATGTACATAGCTGCAAATGATTCCTGTAGCTCTATTACTACCACACATGGTGTTCAAAATAATTAATCCTCTTCATTTCCACAAAGGGACAGAATGCTTTTTCTAGCTTTTACTGTCCTGGAATCCGAGGTTTGAAAGGGAAACATCTGATATGGCTGCGATGTTATTTTCAGCATAAATTAATTCTATAATGAACAAATGTCATTTTATTATTAACCTGAAAACATTAATCTGTCTTACTTTCATCACGTTCAATTAGTTCCTACTGTGACAAACACAGAATATTTTCAGAGTAGCTATGCTTCCAGAGGGTATGAAAAGAAATTCTTTCTAGATCCCAACTTTTAAGAATAAAGGAATTCTATACTAATCCAAACCCGTGACCAAGCACCTGGACTATCTGTCCCCAAAATCTACTCCAAAGGTCACCAGATTAGGAGTATGACTCTAGTTCTATCTGACAGCTCAACGTGAAGGAGTCATCTATGAATTCAAGTCAATCACCCTTCAACTTATTTATATTTTGAGTCTCCATCACTCCAAACTGTTAAAAGTCCTTTTAATTGTGTTGAATGTATTTGTCCTTCTTTGCCTCTTCAAGCTTTAATAGAATGGGGAGTGGTACTTTTAGTCTCACACCAAGGACATTCACAATTATAGAGTTCCTTCTATACATACAGGCACTTATATACATGATTTACCTATACTGTATCCTTTAATCTTCAAAATGCCTCAGAAATAAATACTAGAGATACTCATTTCCTATTTTCAGATGACAGAACTGAAGCTCAGAGAGGTCTCAAGGTCTCTCTTTTTCCCTCTTCCTCCTATCACCTCTTTTTCTCCCTCTGTGATGAAGCCTCTGATTTCAGATAATTCTTAACATGCATGGAGCCAGAACCCACTTCCCTGCGCATCATCTTTCCAAAAAGTGAAATTTAAGGTCTGCTTCTACCCCTTAGAACATTTAGGGGCACAATACTCTTGCATATAACAGCTCTTTCCATGTAAGAGCTCCCCTCTCACTACTCTGAGGCAGGTGCTGAAACCACTACTAATAATGAACTAGTCTCTGCTTGTTCAATATACCTTCTCCTTGCATGAGCGCTAGCAATGGTTTTTCAGACTTTCTGTTGCAACCAACTCTTTGTCAAATTAAGTCTTTCCTAAAATTCAAATGCATATTTGGGGGCAAAAGATGAAAACTTATTACTCTAATTGAAATGACTGTAGACAATCTGGATTTACTACCTGTCCATCCACTTAGTCCTTCCTCTCCATTACACCCACTACAGCCATTTCAAGTGATCCATATATATGTAATTCTATATGCAATACTTTAAACAATAAAAAATGAAAAAATAAATAAAAAAGGAATCTCTAGGCATCCTCATATGGAATATAAGCCACTAATTATATTATCTCTTGGTCTTTTTTGATCTAGGATGATATGCTAATTTTACCTTAATGATTAAGGTACACTAAGGTATACAAAGATTTAGAGTAATTCACTGAAAATACCTATCAGTTTATAATTTGTTTTATAAAATATCTAGGCATAGACTAAGAATCATAGCAAAGAGCCACTTCCTTTCATTTGAAGGTTTGCTGGGCTGTGTGATGGATGGGAATTTTTAAAAAATACCCAAAAAACTTGAGAGAAGCCCCATTTAGGTGGTGAACCCACAATACAATATATTAGTACAGATGGTGTATTATAAAACTGTTCACCTGCCAAAACTGGTTTGGCTCAGTGGATAGAGCATTGGCCTGTGGACTGAAGAATCCTGGTCTTGATTCTGTTCTAGGGCACATGCCCGGCTTCTAGGATCGATCCCTAGTAGGAGGCATGCTGGAGGCAGCCGAGCAATGATTTTCTCTCATCAGGATGTTTCTATCTCTCTCCCTCTCCCTTCTTCTCTGAAATCAATATATATATAACAAAAAGCTATTGCCATTTGAGAGTTTCCCATAATTTAGGAAACTGATCGAAACGAGTTATTCATTTCTAGGAAATCTGGTTTTTCTGAGTTTATTTCCTAATCTCTAACAAAATCAAGCTATATGGTATTTACTAATAAGTCCATCGCTAAGCCTAACATTCCATCAATTAATTGCACTAAAATTTTTATTTTCCCACTCGAGGAAACTGAATACAAACTAAAAACTGGAAGTCATTCCATGATTTTATTTTAAATATACAGACAGGAAGGATAAGGCATTGTGGCGGACCTTAATACTTAATCTATAACTCCGGGCTGAAGAACGACGAAGTCAGTAGTGTGATCATTGCAGGTGCTTTTACAAAGTCTAGGAGATACTTTGTAAGTCAAACTGATTATATCACCTGGTATTAGCTTGCTCCGAGTCATTTGGGGTCTTTTACTGCCTTCAAATGAGAGATCAAAAGATAATCTCTATATCCCAAAGTGTCGGGCGAACACAAAAAGTTTTGAGAAGCACTGCTATAAATCACTGCTAATGAGGGAGCCATTCACACTGAACTGTGCATTTCCAGAAATCATGTTTGCACCTTTGCACCTAATGGAACTACATTACACCTCCCGTCATTATAAAATGCCACCTCATCTGAAGTGGTATTGCTCTCATCAATTCAAATGCCACTGTACCTCATTTCCCAAAGAGCAACCAGACAAGTAATTCTCAGCAATCGCGGCAAAGGCAGCAGATGGAAAGTCATGGGACAGATAGGTCCATTTAGGCTGCAGTGGGAGATTTCAAAATTTTCTTTCCAGGAGAGCCAATTAAGATACAGGAACTCTGACAGTAGTTCCACTGCAAAATGAAGAAAGACAATGCGCCAGCCACGCCACTGTTTTAATTGGCTCCTCAAAGAGAGCATTTTCTAATCACTTGAAGCCAAATCCTGCCAGAGTGCAGAAAGTTTACCCAGTTATGCAGACAACACAATATGACTGAGAAGGCCACACGCTTCTCAAGTGTTTCTTCAGTAAGTGACAGAGTCCAGCTGTTTGGGGAAAGAACGGGCATGTGCTAGCAACGAGCTAGTCGTCCATGCAGTAAGTCAGATGGAGGAACAGGGAATCCAGCATCTTTGTGCATTATACCAAAAATCAGCCACAATGACCCAAATCTACGCAGGGGTTATCTACATTTATTTCAGTGTCTCAAGTCCTCCCAGTCTATAAGTAGCATATTTCTTGTTGTTAATCCTCACCCGAGGATATTTTTCCATTGCTTTTTAGGGAGAGTGAAAGGCAGAGAGAAACATCGATGTGAGAGAAACACATCGATTGGTTGCCTTCTGCAAACATCCTGACCACAGCCCAGTCCAGGGAGAAGCCTGCAACCAAGGTACCTGCCCTTGACCAGAATCGAACCTGGGACACTCTGGTTCACAGGCCGACTCTCTATCCACTGGACCAAAATGGCTAGGGCACGAATAGCATTTTTACAGTGAATTCACGTGTCCTTTAAAAATTCTTAAAAATTGACCAAAATGATATGAAGAGGTAATTCACAACAGGGGAAACCTGAGTGCCCATTAAATATGGGAAACTACTCAGACTTACTCTTAAGCAGAAAAAAAAAAAATTTAAATAATACTATCATATCCCTTCATATTCACCATGAAGGCAAATATGGAAAATCTCGTCATACCAAGTGTTGGCATGAATGTGAGAGAACTAGTATTTGAGGATGGGAGTGTAAACTGGAACTGTTATTCCAAATGTGAGCTGGCCACTTTAAGTAAACTGGAGGTGAATAGTCACTATGGCCCAGAGGTCTCACATTTGAATGTCTGGCCCAAAGAATCTCTCACCTGGGCTCCTAGGAGGTGTATAAAGGGATATGGACAAGGATGTTCAACAAATACAGCATTTCTGTGGCAACAGTGATTTGGAACTAGCCCAGATGTCTATCAATAAGAAAATTAATATTAAATATGGCATACTTATTATGGAGAACAGTTAAGAAACAACACACCAAGTTTATAACAATAACACAGACCAATCTTAAAATCACTATTGATTAAAAGAAAAAATATAGGATAAACAATAGCAAATTATTTTTAAGTAAATTAAACCATATCCGCACACTCACACTATACATTTTATAAGAATACATGCAAATGTAAGGACACATAGTAGGCATTTCAGATTATCTTCGGTGGGAGTGAAATGATCCTGGGATTTGTAGATAAAAAGAAACAAGTAGCCTGGCCAGTGTGGCTCACTGACTGAGCATCAACCTATGTACCAGATCAGGGCACATGTACAGATTGGGGGCTCAATCCCCAGAATGGGGCATGCAGGAGGCAGCCAATCACTGACTCTCTGTCATCATTTATGTTTCTATCTCCCCTCTCTCTTCCTCTCTGAAATCAATAAAAATATATTTTTTTAAAGTAAATAAAACAAGAGACAGGAATTGTCAGGACCAATAATGGAAATTTGCTATGAGCTCACGTGTGTGATAAAGGTCCCATTTCTGCAACCAAGATTCAGAAGAAAGAAACAACAACAAAAAGCAGTGAAATAAAAGGTTATCTTAGTAGGGATTGCTTCACTAAAGTAGAATTCTACCTACTTCCAAAATACCATATTGAACAAGAAGAGTAAATATTCAACAATAAGAGTGAAACAAAAGATTCATAGTTTCCAATCTTTATTGAGCAACTTCCAAATCTAAGACACCACTAGGAAGGCATCAACAAATGTTCCAACCAACCAATCTTCAACCATCAGTTAAGCACTCACTGTTTATCAAACACCAGGCTGAACATGGTTAAAGGTTGAAAAATATTAAAATCTGAAACTGCTGCTCAAGGTTTGCCACTTTGGTTTTAGCAGGCAGGAATAAAGTCTTGGAAATACAGGGTATTCCAAAAAGATGTATATGCACACTTTGAATAATCATTAATTCCAATGGATTAAATGGGAAAAGAAAGAAACATCAATTGAGCTATCAGCTTTTAAATGTGCATACATTTTGGGGACACCATATATATATGAAGATAATAAAAGGGTGAGAATAAGCAGACATTCCAATAGAGATCATGGAAGTGTGGTCCAATAAAGCTTGCCATACAACTTTTCCAAAAAAAGTTTAATTCATGCTAAGAGTTCTTCATTTGGATCTGCCTTCAAATTGTTTGGCGCTTTATTTTGGAAACTCTCAATAGCCAAAGCTTATATTTAAGAGATGTGTTTCAGTTTTGAGTGACTATTGCCAAAATCTAAATTAACAACTTCTATTGGAGTAATTCTTTAGGCTTTATGGAGTGTGTTTATACACTTTAGCTTTCTTGGTAATGTGTTTCAGAATCAAGTGGAGTTTTTAAAGGAAGTAATGATCGAGTAGGAATTCATATTAGAGACTTGGTTTCAAAATAGTGAGTGATTTTCAAATAAAACCATGAAAAAGACCCATTAGCAAAATGGGCAAAGTCAAAAACTGCTCCAAATACGTTATAAACAATGGCTTCAATGGCCTAAAAATCAATGTACAGCCTTGAAACCCCCCCAGGTAACGAGGTGAGATGGTTAGGCTCTGGCATTTCTCTGAGAGGAAGGAAAAGGGAGAGGGTGAAACACTGATG
Source organism: Lasiurus cinereus (assembly GCA_011751065.1). NCBI lineage: Eukaryota > Metazoa > Chordata > Mammalia > Chiroptera > Vespertilionidae > Lasiurus > Lasiurus cinereus. The sequence goes on from JAAGEH010000434.1 coordinate 12,465,512, forward strand.
TAAGAGGGAAATACATCAATGAATCCACAACCCAGACATCTGTCCCAATCAGAATCAAACCAGCGACCCTTTGGTACATAGGACACTCCAACTTACTGAACTACACTGGCCAGGGCAAGCTCTGCCATTTCTAGATTAAAAATACATTTCTTTATATTTTGAACACAATGAGTGTTCACACTATTGCTAGCCCCATGTAAGACAAAATGTGGCAAATTGCTGTGTGGACAAAATGTGGCAAAGTCAGAGGGTGTGGGTTTTGTTAAATCTTCCCTCCCGATTATAGTCAGTTCTTCTGTAATGCTGGTTTTGAAAAAGTAGATGGGTTGTAATGCAACTAATACCTTAGGAAACGCAGCATTTTATAACATAAACTTGACATGTTCATATGCACAAGTTTTTCCAACCGAAAACACCACACTAGTTGAACAGAAGACACTGCCTCCAAGGGGAACAAACACAGCCATGCAGGAAGACACAACGTGCACACACCTTAAACACCTACCAGCAGCCAGTTCACTATGCACATTATCCTACAATGTTGCATTTGGCTAGTCTTTCACATTTATGAACTTAGCTATATGGGGGGGAAAGTTATGTTGAATTATCCAGATTTTAAAGTGTCAAGAAGTGAGTTCAAAAGGAAAAAGGTTTAAGTCTTGAGGAAAAACTCAAAGTGAGCATTTTGAAAAAGCAAGAGAATACGATGCTATTCTAGGCAATGCACTGAAATCAAAGACAATACAAAGAATAAAAGAAATGTCTATGGCTAAAACAACCTCAACTGTTTGGAATTCAATTACATATGCTAAAGAAATAGAAGAAATGGAAAGATTATTGAGCAAATAAATTTAACAGCAAACGGCAAAAAGGAAAGTCAGAAATAACCTTTCTCATGATCAAAGAGACAGCATGATCCATATAAGAAGACCTTAAGCACAAACTGCCAAACCCTGCCCCTAATCTTTGCAGGGTTGATGGTTTCAAACAACTCTAAGAATTTCCAAAGCCTGGAAGGCAGGGGTGGAGGGGTGGGAAGAGATTAACCAAAGACACAGACAATACTGCAATAAAGGCCTGGGAGGTGGCAGGGAGGTCAACAGGGAAGAAATGGGACATCTGTAATACTTTCAAGAATAAAGATAATTTAAAAATAAATAAATAAAAATAAATTTCCAAAGCCTTTAGCTGTTGGGTGAAGCCACAAACACAGATGAGAAAGCTGTAAAAAAAAAAAAATGTCTAGCAGTGCTACTGAAAGCAATTGAAAAGGGCTATACAATGGATCAAATTTTCAACTTTGATGAAATAAGTATTGATTATAAACACATATCTCAAAGAACCTATTTTCAAAGGCAGGAAACCTTGTTCCTGAACTGAAGGCTGCAAAAGACAGCAAATTTTTACAAGCCTCCTTCCACCATCCTATAATCACTCACATGCAGGAAACATGCTCTGTTCACCCTCTACAGCAAACTTCAGATCTTTTCCAAGGTAAATCGCCACACTTATTTATGGACAAGTTTGTTACTCATTACGTTCCTACCTTTTGATTTATATGTCACCAATGAAGTTTGATGTCCCAAAGTCCTATGTTATTTACTTTGCATACTGTTGTGAGTTTCACAGACATGTAGTTCATGTGATAGCTTAACGGAGTGTACTAACTATGTGACCCTGTAAGGGGTGCTAACTATGTGACTCTGAGAGAATACCTGTTCATTTGATCCACTCAGCAAGTCTGCCTTTCAGAAAACTGTCCCTCCCTAAACATGAAGTATGCTTCCTCTATGGAGGGGAGAGAGACCACGTGACTCCATCTCGCCAATCACAGCGCCCTGAATGCTGGCCATAGTTGCATTTAACCATGTGGTCCAAATAGGGTCAAACTGTATCCTCCTAAGGAACTATGTTTCCTGGAGCCACGAGGAAAGAATTGTCCTCTCTTCTCCTGGGTCTCTAACACTAAGAAAAATAAAAGCATCTCAGAGCCTTGTAGCCATCTGTATAATGAAAGAGGACAACCTAGGAAGAATAAATCCAGCACAGAGTTCTAATCACACCATATAAACTTCTGGATCCAGTCTAGAAGCTAGCTCACATACATAGGTGTTTTGTGTGTGTGTGTGTGTGTGTGTGTGTGTGTGTGTGTGTGTGTGTGTGTGTGTTTTCAGCCATGTGAGCTAATATACTTGAGAGTTTCAGCTATTTTGAAGAGAGTTTCTATTACTGGATACCAAAGTGCATTGATTAATGTACCCAGGTCTGAGGAGCTTTTTGTGATGCCCCAGATTCCACAGTACCTATTGTCTGTTCCTACAGAACACTCTCGTGGGAACCGTCAGGGTGCTGCTAACACTGTGTTCCCCACAGCACCACGAGCTCCCCAAGGAAAGGACTTGTCTCTCTGTTTACCGCTGCTTCCCGAGGCATAGCCCGGGCTTGGCACCTCCTGGAGGGTCAGCGAGTGTCTATATAACGAAAGAAGAATGAATGTGTGGATAAACGAGCACAGTTGACCGTTCTGAGCCTGTTGGCTCATCTCTAAAGCACAGAAGTAGGTGATAGTGGCCTGCCTTTTTTGATAGGGATCTAATGAGATAATGCATGTGAAAGTGCTGTGCTAGCTATACAGCCACAATTATTATTCACTCAGCACATACTTTACTACCATAGTAGAGAGCAGCATAATGGGGTTGATAAAAGCACAGGTGCAGGTGTCAGAGTGAGTTTGAATATCAGCACTGTATCTTATTAGCTGTTCTAATTTGGGGCAAGCTATGTATCTTCTCTGAGCCTCCATCTATGGTTTTAATGAACATTCAAAAACTTAATACATGCAAAACACCTATTTATATTTCAGGTATGTTATGTGGCCAGACACACTGATAAATCAGAAAAAGGTTCTGTCCCAAAGAAGCTTACAATTTATTAAGAAGATAAATCATGTCTACGAACAACTTGAATATAAACGGAGTCACTATAAGTGATGTAAGACATCACAGATCACTTGAGATCAACCATTCTGTTTATTCTTGGAGGATAAACATTTTCTTTATCTAAAGTTACTAAGGCATCTTCATTACTAAGCATCACTCTCCTTATAAAGCAAGTCTTAAGAAACTCTTACAGTGATATTTAGTTTAGATCACTGAGTTTTTTGTTTGCATTCTATAGGGTAAATTCAAAAGCACTTAGATGCATATTACACACACACACACACAAAATGTCTGCAAACTTTTAACCCCAGAGATGTGTGTAGCATCAGGAGAAGATATCAGGAGAATTGCTACCATCAAAGGATTCATAAATTGGGAAGAAATGGTGTCAGCCTGAATAACAGCCTCAAAAGCTGTCCTCAATCCAATCTCTGGAACCTGTGAATGTTACCGTAGATAGCAAAAGGAACTATGCAGATGTGATCAACCTGAGAATTTTGAGATAAGATCATTCTGATTATCCCAGTGGATCTGATATAATCCAGGGACTCCTTAGAAGAGGCACACCTGGGAGTCAGAAGAGAAAGTCATATGGTAATAGAAAGAGAGAATAAAGGAAGAGGCCACAAGCCAAGGAATACAAGCGGACACTAGAAGCTGAAAAAGACAAGTAAACAAATTCTCCCCTCTGAGTGTGCAGAAGGAGCCAGCCCTGATGATACCTTGAGTCTGCCCAATGAAACTGATGTTGGACTTCTGACCTCCAGAAATGTAGGAGAAGGAATCTATATTGTTTAACCCACTAAGTTTATGGTGATTGATTGATTTATTGATTTATTTATATGTTTTTTCTTTATTTTAGAGAGGGATGAAGTGAGAAGGATAAAGAGATAAAAACATTTGAGAGAGACATCCATCAGCTGCCTCCTATACACCTGCTCCCCAACTCCACACTGGGGATTGAGCCTGCAACCTGGGCATGTGCCTTGACTGGGAATTGAACCAGGGACCTTTTGGTTCATGGGTTGATGCTCAACCACTGAACCACACCAGCTGGGCTATGGTGACTTTTTTATAGACCCACAGGAAACGGAAACAGAGAGAGGGGGAAAAGGGTCCCTAGTCTTTGGTCTCTGCTCTGATCTAATGAGAAAGACGGTTACCAAAGCACCCAGTGGACCTCCAATTGAGAGTTCATTTACAAATGGGTAGAAAGTATCAGAAAATTATGGGGAGTAAAAAGCTGTCTACTCCAATAATCCTGAGATAAAGCTAAAAGGCTAAAAGAAAAAAAAGCACAAAATATCTTGAAGTGACCCAGGATTTTGAGCAAAGTTAAAACTTAATATCCTGGGGGGAATCCAAGATGGCGGCATAGGTAAACAACTACACTGCTGCCTCGCACAACAATTTCAAAACTACAACTAAAAGACAGAACAGAGATCATCCAGAACCACAGGAAAGCTGGCCGAGTGGAAGTTCTACAACCAGAGGGAAAGAGAGGGGCTCACGGAGACCCAGAGGAGCTGCAAAAAGCTGAGGTACGGAGACGCGCGCGTGGTGCCGGAGTACCTGGCTGGCTTTCTCTGGCGGGAGGGAAACGGAGATTCTCAAAGGCATTGAACCCCTTATCCTATGACACTAAACCCCAGATCCAGCCGAAACTCATACGCGGGGAGTTTGGACTGTGAAAAGGGAGAAGTGCATGGAAACTTAGGGGAGTCCCAAAAGATCAAAGGCCTGGTGCCGCGCACGGCACTGCGCGCAGGACAGATTGCTGATTGTGCCGCTGGCTTTCGAGAGTGGGCGGGAGACAGACCCTCCGAACTGCGCCACTTCTGAGTCCACTGAGCCCCTGTTTTGGGCGAAACCCTGGGGACCTAGACTCGTGTGGTCCTGGTTCGCAGGGGAGCCGGAAAGGCAGCGGTTAGAGGCACAAGGATGGCTCCAGCCATTACCCAGTCACGTGAGACTCAGGGGCCGCGGAGGGCGGGGCCGACTGGAAGGCAAGGCGGTCCCTTAAGCCCTGAGACTCCACCCTCCCAAGCTCAATAGTGGCTTCTTCGTTTTTGCATCTGGTATCATAAGGCTGAATTCAACACAGAAGTTTCCCCGGCATAGTGAAAATGCCGAGACAAGGGAAGGGATCACAAACAAAAGAAATGGAGGCAAAAAAACGACTGGATATAGAGTTCAAAACCACACGTATAAGATTTTTCAAGAATATGCTAGAAAAGATGGATAAATTTAGTGAGACCCAAGAGGAGATGAAAAAGGTCCAACTAAAGATGATAAAGGACCAAATAGAAATTAAA
>JAAGEH010000434.1:12474768-12655169 GCA_011751065.1 Lasiurus cinereus
AAAGATTATATATTAAAAAAGAGTATTAATTCTGTGAACCAGTTTAAATGTAATTGATATTCTTTAAGATAATTTAAGTATATAATCTTTAAATTATCTTAAAGAATATCAATTATATTTAAACTGGTTCACAGAATTAATCCTCTTTTTTAATATATAATCTTTACAAGTAATTTCAAGACTTTGAGAATAACTTTCAGACATTTCATGGGCCCTGAAATTTTTTCAAAAGTCTGTTCTTTCTTAAAAGAAATATTTTTTAATTAAGCCAATTGATACTTGAAATCTCATGGAAAGCTTTATCAAATAAAAATTAATCATTTTACTTATATACATATATTAAATGTTATGAAGGTTTTGGCTTCTAAGGAGGGCAAAATATTTCTTAAAATCCAATAGCAAAATTTTAAGATGGAATTTAAAGTAACAAAAAGCCCATAGCTGCCTGCATTTTAAATAGATTGGTTCTGTGGCAGTGTTTGTGCTTTGTGAATCAGAACTATAAGTTTACTAAATTTGCTTACTTTGCTTATTTAACAAAAATACTCACTTAAATTACTTTATAAATTAGCCTTTTAAAATATAATCAAGGTCTCATATAAATTAAGTTACATGAGAAGCCAATGTTTTTATAAGTAATTGAATCCAAGTAAAATCTAAGCCACTATGAGGATTGCCTGCCTTGGCAGCCACCATGTTGGCCTCATGGTTTGCTGCTCCCATGGGGGCCTCCATTTTGAAACAGCAAAGGCCAATCCCCTTCCTTTGAATAAGCCAATGTCTTTGTAAGCAATTTGATTACGTCTTCTAAAAAAGTTACTGAGACCTTCCATGATCCCTCTATATATGCAAATAAGCTTAAGGGGATATCCTTTAAAAATAAAATTCTAGCTTAATAAAAAGGAGAAATTTGAAAATTTTGAAACCTCTTCCACTAATATTTACAGTATTATTGAAATGATATAATACTGAAATGTTGATCTGAGCATGCCTTATATAAAGACTAGAGAATGGAATCTATTAATTAAATATGCCTTGTATTTTAGATTGTTGTTAAAGTATTAAATCTGACAGTAAAATAGTAGTCAACTTATTTATAATGAGATTTGTTATAATAGGGCTATCTGGCAATATCTGTCAGTTTTAAGCGGTAGTCCTGTAGGCTGGTGTAAAGGCAAAGGTTTTTAAATAAAACTCCCTGTAGCCTGAAAATTATTCTGGAAGGAAATAAAGACAGGTTTCTTTCAAACATTTTAAAAACTAATTAAAAGCCTATGTATTTGGCCTCTTAAACTAAAGTAACTTGTGCTTTTGCCTCCCTGATAAAGTTTATGTTAAAGTTATTTAAAGACTAATTGTATAAGTTTACAAGTGAAGTTAAAAAATAAACCTATTTCAATTTATTTAAAATTGGCTACTTGAAATAAATGAGTATTCAAGAAAATTTAATTGTATTGGACAAAAAACCTGTTTCTGAAGTATTAACTAAAATTTTTATTGACAGTTCATCTCCTAGTAAAATTGCTTAACATGCAATGAATCCAAAGCAGTCATATTACTGTGCAAAAATTAAAATTACCTCAGGCATTAACCATTTTTACAGATGGCTCCATTTCTGGAAAGGCTGGATCTACTGCATCAAGGGAGCAAAGGTCCTTCAGACCCCTTATATTTCAGTAGAAATACAAGCTCTTATTATGCCTTCACAGATTTTGCTACAGAGCCCATCAACCTATAGTGATAGTGCTTATGTGGTAAGTATGGCCAAAATTATTGAAACAGCTACTATAGGACACACTAACTCAAAGGAACTTTTTCATTTATTTTTCAGCCTTCAAAATGTTATTTGAGAATGACAATTTCCATGTTTTATTGCAAGCAATGTCCTCAGTGTGTTATCCACCTCCCGGTGCCAACTTTAGGGGTAAATCCCAGAAGACTTAAACCTAATCAAATCTGGCAAAATGGATGTCACTCAAGAGTGAAAAGAGCCAATCGTACCCTTCAAATGAAATTACTAAAACAAAAAGGGGGAGACAGATGTTATGTGTCACCTCGAAACAAACTCAGTTATGCTCTTTATACTTTAAAATTTTTGAATTGTGATGCAGAGGATCGTACAGCAGCCAAAAGGCATCAGGCCTTCTGCACAATAGCCTCCGCCAAGTCAGCGAGTGGCAGGAAGCACACACCAGACAAGGGTTTCATCAGATCCAGTAATAATGTGGGGAAGCGGTTGGGTTTTATATCTTTCCAGAAGGAGCAACGCGGCCAATTTGGGTGCCAGCGCATTACTTGTCCCTTCACTCAAAAAGACTGAGAGTTGCCCCGATGACAGTAAAGCAGCAGCAGAAGAAAACGACAGGCCATGCAAGGGATTGAGGTGCCAATATGGGGTCGCCTGAAGAAGCTGATCACCGATGCTCAGCAGGTGGTGAAAGAACAGGGGCTTCAGGTAACCCCCTCCAACCTTTCTCTTGCTATGATGGCACTTGTCAGCTGCCAGGTCATATGGCTGCAGCGGAAACTCACTGGACTTATGTTCCAGATCCCCCTCTGATCAATCCAGCCACCTGGACTGGAGAATCAGTGGCAGTGTTTACTAACAACACTAATACGGTCCGAAGTAGCTCCGACAAGCATATAACTCCTCTTCCCAAGGTGATTAAACTTATAATGGCTTTAGTGGGGAGCTCCCTGTTTGTTTATCAAAAAGGGGGACTTCAGGATGCTTGCAGCTTGGCCAAGAAAATAAGATGTCCTATGAAGGCACAAACATTGTTAACATAGAAGGCCCCTGGGATAGGGGAAAATATGTTACTAAACTAGGATTTCCTAAGGCCACCCGATGGCTATCTGATAAGCATCCACCACTCCGCTCCTGCCCTGACAGCACCACTACTGAGTTGGGAGCATTTCCTCAATGGCAAGTTTGCACCAATCCTGTATCAGTGAGACACAATATTTCTGGCTCTGACTTATATATATTAGATGGGTCCCACACACTTGATGCTAAATATCCCTATCACGAGTCTATGTCACTAGGAGGTTTTGTAGGTAATGCCCTAACCACAAAAACAAGAAATTTACAGAAAGATCTGTGGTGTTTAGCCGCTGCTCTTGACTTTCTTAATTTTACTGGCTCTTTCTTAGCTAATTCTAAAGGAGCGTGCACATCAAGCCCTTGCGATGGCTCATGAGCCTGTGCCCAGCCCCCATATGTATTAGTGACTGGAAATGTGAATATCACCAGATTGGACACCCATTATGCTGTCCCATGCCGTTACTATAACCTTATGAGCTGTGTTTCCAGGCACAACCTGAATGAAGACATATTAATTTTAAAGCAGCCTTCTTTATTATGCTTCCCACCAACGTAACAGGAAAATGGTATCATGGTGCGGGCCTCCAGGCATTGCTGGAATTACACAATCAACTGTCCTGGGAAAAGTGTGCTTTGGGACTTATTATTTTTGGTATTGTTACCCTAGTTACTGTTATTGCATCTGCTGTGATTGCTTTTCTTGCTTTGACCCCAAACATGCAGAACACAAAGTTTGTCAATGAATTGGCTCAGAACACCTCCACTACATTTCATGATCAAAAAGATATAGACAAAGGCTAGAAACAAAGCTAAATGCTTAGGAAGCTGTAGTGATAGGACCAGGTAATCAATTAGAAAGTATCAAGATTAGACAGCAGCTGCAATGCCATGCTGCTTTTACATATATTTGTGTGACTTCAGCCCACTGTAACAGTTCTCTATGGGATTGGAATAAAATCAAGATGCACTTACAGGGAATATGGCATCATAATAATATCAGTATAAACCTGGTGCGGCTACAAAAACATGTGCAAGTCATTCAGAATAGCCATGATGAAATTATATCTCCGGCAAAATTGGCAAAAGAATTGCTGGGTGATTTAAAAGAATTCAATCCATGGAATATGTTAAAAAAAAAAAAAACCACTTGGGCCAAAACCAGTTTGGCTCAGTGGATAGAGTGTCGGCCTGCGGACTGAAAGGTCCCAGGTTCGATTCCGGTCAAGGGCATGTATCCTGGTTGCAGGCACATCCCCAGTGGAGGCATGCAGGAGGTGGCTGATCTATGTCTCTCTCTCATCAATGTTTCTAACACTCTATCCCTCTCCCTTCCTCTCTGTAAAAAGTAAATAAAATATATTAAACAAAAAACAAACAAACAAACAAACAAACAAAAAAACACCACCTGGTACCTAATTGGATTCCTTTGTGTACTACTAATTTTATCCTGCTTTTTTTTTTCAGTCATCAGCAAGCTCCTGTGATCTCAAGTCTGAAGGCTCCAACTAGAAGTCCACAGCTACATTCAAAAATGAAAAATGAGGGAGATGTAGAGGGCCCCTTGGGAAGGCACATGGACATTCTTTAATTATCATCAGCTGAACCCAGTGGCGTCCACAAAGCTATGCCCTGGGAACATGCCTTGCCAAAAGGGCAAGGGTGTTGTCAGCTTGACCTTCATTTCAGTTCTTGGTGTGGAGAACTGGGTTTTGATATCTAAATCCAGCCTAACACCAGGAATGCTCAGGGCCTACTCAAGAATGCAAATAATCTTTGTCTTGACCTTTTGGTGAAACTTCCTGGTATTTGGGGGTATAAAATAAACATGCTGCATTGGCTCTGGGTCACTGTCTCTCTATCAGAAGAGGGCAGTGGTCCACCTGGCCCCAGCTTTTCTTTCTATCTCTGTGTCTTGTCTCTTTCTTTTATTTCTCAATCCCCAGCTGCCTCTACTCAGGAATTGGACCTGCTCTCTAGCCACACTGGAGCTGGATGTAGAAAAGAGAAAATAGTTACAAGGCCAGATCTTTACTTCTTAGAGTACACCTATGTACACCAATATATTTCCCATTTAGTTCTTTTTAAAAGACGTTTATGCTATTCTTTTTTTTTGTAAATATGCTTTTATTGATTATTTTTAGAGAGAGGAAGTGAGAGGGATACCGAGATAAAAACATTAATGAGAGAGACAATGATCAGCTGCCTCCTGCACACCAATCCCCTACCAAGGATTGAGCCCCACAACCCAGGCATGTGCCCAGACTAGGAATTAAACTGGGGGTCCTCTTAGTTCAAGGTTTATACTCTCAACCACTAAGCCACACCGATGAGGCAACTTCCCATTTTGAATTTGGTTTCTGTCATTTGCAACAAAGAGATTCCTGACTTATCCATGTTGCTAACCAAAAAGTCAACACAAGCAAATTTCTCAACTATTTCTTCTTAAAAGTTAAATTAATAAGTTTTATTAGCTACTTTTTGAAAGCGCATAATGCAAATATTTATCAGGCATTCTGTTTACTAACATTATTATGCATTAGGGAAGAAGAGAGAAAGAGAAAAGCCTGTGTCAAATAAGAGGAGCAATATGCCATGCATGATGGGGAGACAGAAAATCTGACCATTAACTGGATGGCTTTGGACAAAGGACTTTGACTGGGAGCCTCATTTCTCTAATCTATAAAAAGCCATTAAAAACAACAACATATTTTGAGGTTCATATTACAGCAGCACTCCCATGATTTGCTATGTGAAAATGTAGGCTTCTTTTGGTAAAGAAAAAATAAAAAAACTTCTCAATGGGATTTAAATTAAAGTTCAAATACCCAACATAGTACAGAGATCACTTGTGAGTTTTTTTTAAGCAAAACCGGAGCCATCGTTCAGTTTGTGATTAATGAACTGAAAGTAGGAGATTACCAGGAAAGTTGCCTTTTTATGAATTTATCTAGCTTGCTGGATAAAAACTGATAAAGAAGACTAAATTCACCCGCTGCTGAAGTGTGGCTAATTCCATAATCAATCATAGCCACAGCACTCAATAATGCAACAAGTACTCACTGAGCAACAATTCTCTGCTGGGCACTGTGACAGGTGCTGAGGGGATGCAGGAATGAAACTGATTTCTCATCTCACTTCCCTGCTTAACGCCCTCCGATAGCACGAGGCTGCACCTGGACTAAAATCCAAATTCCTTACATGACATGAAGACTCCCACATCATCTGCCACTCTCCCCCTCAATCGCCTTCCTGCAGCCAAAGCCTTCCTTCCGTTCCTTGTGCAGTCAAGCATGTTCTTGCTTCAGGGTCTTTGAATACACTCCCACCTGAGATTCCATCTGCCCCAACGTTCTACCCCCACTCATGCCACCCCAACTGGCTCTTTCCTGTTCTTCTGTCGGCCTTAAATGCAACCTCCTCAGCCAGACTTTTCCTAATCACATCCTCTTTCCTCTCTTAACCTCGTCACCATTGCTATGATTCTTTCTAAGTCCCATGTTAATTCTCTGCTCAATGTTTCATGTTATTTTCTTCTCTCCTAGGGCTTTGCTTGGGTCCGGGGAGGTGGGGCAGGGATGTGGCATTCTGTTCTGTTCGCTGCTGCTGTATCTCTGGCATCTAGCACATTACCTAGTCCACAGCAGTCATGCTATGAAGATTATTGAATGAATGAATGCAAAAAAAAGATTCCTATGACTGCTGTATCTATAACATAAGATAGTATACACTGAGTGTTTACATAGTAGGAATAAAAGGAGAAGAAAGTGTTACCCACAGAAACACAAAAGAGGAATAAGTGCAAAGCAAGGTCTGAGGAGTGAAAGCAATTCCCTGTGGGCATATGAAAGGACCTGACTGGTTGAGACCACATCATGCGGGGTCTTGAGAGTTAAACAAGCGAATGTGAATGTATGCCACGAGCAATGGGGATTCATTTACACTTTCTAATCAAGAGAGTAAAAATTGTCATCTCTGTGTGGTAGAGGGATTGCTCTGCTGCCAGTACAAAAGCATCATAGACGGAGACGGGGAAGATGGCCATGCCAGTAGGCCAGGCCAAGATATTACAGAGGAGTAAGGGTCGAAGGAAAGAATGAAAAAGCGTGCGGGACATCCTGCGATTGGTTGGATGTGGGAGGTGAAGAAGAAGAAAAAGGCTCCACCAAGGTTGAGAACTAGAGAATATGGAAAGAGTGAAGGTTTTAGATCCAATCCTGGCTACCAGCCAGCCATTGAAAACAGAACTGAAGAACCAGACTAGCTTGGTGCCTACAGCCATGCCCTCCTCGTGCTATGTAAGTCTCCCTTCCAAATTTTCCCCCCTTTTTTTTTTCTTTCTATAATTGACTACGCTTTCATTTTATTTTGGGCTGTTTATAAAACAATTAAAAATGCACAAAATACAGATGTACTTAAAAGAGAAAGTGAAACTCCCGTCAAGGCACTTCGCACACCACCCCCTCCACAACAGCCTCTATTCACGGTTTGGAAAACATCCTGGCAGATTTCTTTTTAATATATTTTATTGATTTTTTACAGAGAGGAAGGAAGAGAGATAGAAAGTCAGAAACATCGATGAGAGAGAGAGACATCGATCAGCCGCCTCCTGCACGCCCCACAGTGGAGATATGCCCGCAACCGGAATCGAACCTGGGACCCTTCAGTCTGCAAGCCAACGCTCTATTCACTGAACCAAACCGGTATCAGCCATCCTGGCAGACTTTGTATGCATTTCTTAACTCACGTTTGTTAAAAGACAAGCAAAATAGTATGCCTTCAATCCTATACGCTGCTTTTTTTCATCTTTTACTTTATGTAACAAGAAAACTCTTCCTGGTTAATACATACAGATCCTACCTATCTTTTCAAAGGGCAGTTTGGTATTACATTGAGGGATGTTCAATAATGTAGCAATCAATCCCCTTTTGATGGGTATTTAACATGTTTTCCATTGTTGTTATTATAAGCAATACCTCAAAGAACAACGTCCTTGAATACATATCTTCGGGCTGCTTGCTAGTTATTTCTCCAAGCACCTGGCAGAAGTACTCCATGGGCCAACCTTTCCGAAGGCCAATAAGGAAGATAAGCAAGGCTAAAAAGGCGCATCAGAGCCATTCACATCTCTCTTTATTAAAAGGGACAAAAAGCAAATCAAGAGAAATGTCCAAGGTGATTCACTTCAAGGTCACATAGGTCTTTCTCTAACATATAGTATCCATCTCCTCCGGCCCTCAGGAGATAAATGATTTTCTGTAAAATAAAGGCAGAACTCAAACTGAGAGATTCCCATGGTTTTTACATTTTCCAATTTAGGCCCAGCACCATGACTAACATGGTCTGACATTCCTGAACACTCTCAGTTCCCTATCTCAGGGCCTCTCACAGCATTTGGTTCACATATCAATTTAGTACTCTTCCCAGTGGAGTGTGACAACTGATTTATTTGCCCATTTCCCAGTCTAGGTTCTCAGCTCTCCAAGGACAGGGAACTCCTCTCATTCATTATTGTATGCCATTAGTAGATGCTCAGCAAGCACCTGTATGAATGAATGCGTGGACTAATAGTCAAATGAGAGGATGCATGCGAGGCCAGACAACAAATCTACTGTATTTTTCCATGTATAAGATGCTATTTTTTCTAAAATTGTTAGACTGAAAATCGAGGGAGCCGTGCAGGTGTGTAGCTGCCCATACCTTGTCAAACAGCCTTCCTCCAATGATCTGACATCAGCTGATGCCCTATTTGGAGATGGAGGTGGAGAGTGCACAGATGCAACAGGGACCAGAACATTCGGAGCCCATAAAGATTTCAAAAAATAAAAAGATACTAAATACCAGTAAGAAATTGTCTTACGCCGAGACCGGTTTGGCTCAGAGGATAGAGTGGACTAAAGGGTCCCAGGTTCGATTCCAGTTGGGGGCATGTACCTTGCTTGCGGGCACATCTCCACTATGGGGCGTGCAGGAGGCAGCTGATCGATGTCTCTCTCTCATCGATGTTTCTGACTTTCTATCTCTCTCCCTTCCTCTCTATAAAAATCAATAAAATATATTTTTTTAAAAAATCAATCAAGTATATTTAAAAAAGAAAAAGAAATTGTCTTACTCTACAAAGTTCAAACTGAATGTAATCAGCTCTGCAGAAGAGCATGGAAAGAGAGCTACAGAGAGACAATGTGGATCTTCTCTCACTGGGTGTATGATCAGACAGTGGAGAAAACAGGAAGAACAACTTAAGATGCCAAAAAAGAAGGAGGCCTTAAGAGGAAAACCAGCAAAATGTTTAAAATATTGCTTTCTTAATTTGGGGTTGAAAAAGTGGGGGCGTCTTAGACTTGGGAGGGGCATCTTATATAAGGAGGGGTACCTTATATATGGAAAAATAAGGTATTTCCAGTTTTACTAGAAAGCGTTTGGAGACAGAGCTTTCTTTTCACGTACTGCCACTGTCAAATCTAGCTTCATCTCCTAAAATTCAAAGAACTGGAGTTCTATATATTTCTATATTTCTAAAACAAATGCCATTCCCTTGCACCTATCCATTTTCATTCCCTCCCATCCATCTCCAGCATCCCCCACCTTCATCCATGTTTCCTTCTAAAAATAGAATTCAGGCCGAAACCGGTTTGGCTCAGTGGATAGAGAGTAAGCCTATGGACTGAAAGGTCCTGGGTACAATTCCAGTCAAGGGCATATATCTTGGTTGAGGACACATCCCCAGTAGGGGGCATGCAGGAGGCAGGTGATTGATGTCTCTCTCTCATCAATGTTTCTAACTCTCTATCCCTCTCCCTTCCTCTCTGTAAAAAAGTCAATTATATATATATATATATATATATATATATATATATATATATATAATAAATGTTATATATAACATTTAAATAATAATAATAATAATAATAATAATAATAATAATGGAATTCAGAATCATCTGATGATGCTAAGGAAAGCACCACTGGTGAAACCCTGGAGGATTTAGTAGGCATATGGGTTAACAGTCCCACTCTATATATTCTACACTGAATTCAACCTATAGAAATAAACCCATACATAATATACAGGACTGGTACATCACATCCATGTCACAGGTATTATTCCTTAGATTCTATTCTGTGGTCGGCAAACTCATTAGTGAACAGAGCCAAGCATCAACAGTACAACGATTGAAATTTCTTTTGAGAGCCAAATTTTTTAAACTTAAACTTCTTCTAACGTCACTTCTTCAAAATAGACTCGTCCAGGCCGTGGTATTTTGTGGAAGAGCCACACTCAAGGGGCCAAAGAGCCGCATGTGGTTCGCAAGACGCAGTTTGCTGACCACGGCCTTAGAATAAGTAAAACATCAGCTAAAGAAAAGTATTAAGTAACAGTGTAAATGGTACAGAGAATCAGCATTCATTATGAAAGGAGGATTTGAATGCCTGACTTGAATGCCTGCCACGGGCATGAGCAAGACTGCTTTAAAGTACGAACCAAACTAACAAAAGTTAACAATTAGAACATCGCCTACAGATGGAAGCAATTTATCAGGATAACCTTATAGTCTGTCAACCGTCTTCATATGCATGTATTTTCCTTATGTTTAGCAGTTAATTTTTTAAATTGCACTTGATCTGATATACTCCCTGCCAAATAATAATGAAAAAATGCAACCCTTCCTGCCCCTTCCCTTAGCAGAAGCAACCTTTAAAACTGCTCTCCCTGAAACCAAGGATTCAAGTCTGCTTTCTGGACCAAGAACTCTCCATGGGCCTTATCTTCCACGAAGTGTATTGTCAGGAAGCAGAAAATGTAGTTTGTCTCGCATTATCTGTAATGCAATAGACAGTCCTTCACTTTAACAAGGTGCCACTGTCAATATGGGCCCTGCTGGGTGAGAAGCAGAGGCGATAATTTCTCTATTTCTATGAGCAGCATGGACCCCGGGTGGGGAGAAGCAGCGATTGATACGCCTTCCCCTGGCTGCCACGGGCAGGGTGCTCCTCGGGCACCTGGTGGAAATCACAGGAGGAGAGAGCCCATGGAAAGCGCATCCAGCAGGCCGTGACCCACTCCATGGGAGTACTGACAGGTCCGGAAGTGTGTGCTAAGTCACACACTGCATGATCAAACATAATACGTGGCATGCACATGTGCACAGAGGCCACATGTAACTAATGGGAACAAGGTCAGGGAAGGACCTGGCTGAAGCAGCTGGGCCTGCTTGGCCCGAGGGATGGATGGGAGCCGAGAAGAGAATGGTCACTCCCCACAAACACCTCAGGGACTACTCTGAGGAAAAGGAATCAGATCAGATAGAAACATGGACTCCAGAGTCAGATGGACTGGGCATGTTGTGAAACCCAGCCTTGACATTCCCTGTGCTCTGACCTTAGACAACCACTTAACCTGCCTGGGCTTCAATGAGCTCATCTGTAAAGTGGGGCTAAGGGAACTTACCCTCTACAGTTCTTGGGAATGAAATAATATCTATACAACCCTTAATACAATTCAATTACTATCTAATATATCTTAATGTAACTGGTAAAATAGATAAGATACAAGGGATCTAATCATACAAGCGAATTTATTTTTTATTACACTCTGTGGTTTAGCAGAAGTGCTACCCTGGATTGAAAAAATGTAAACAGCCCAGCCAACATGGCTCAGTGGTTGAGCATCAACTTATGAACCAGGAGGTCACGGTTTGATTCCCGGTCAGGGCACATGCCTGGGTTGCGGGCTCGATCCCCCGTGTGGAATGTGCAGGAGGCAGCCGATCAATGATTCTCTATCATCATTGATGTTTATCTCTGCCTCTCTCTCTTCTTCTCTAAAAGCAATAAAAATATCTTAAAAATAAATAATTAAAAATGTAAGCAGTCCAATAACCATTCTGATCACTCTTGGAAAGCTTTATCATCATTCTGACTCCATATCGATCTTGACTGAGAAATTAGAAAGTCCAGCCTAGTTGGTAAATATGCACTTCAGTCTACTCTCAAATATAGGGTCTCTCCCTCTTCCCACCACCTACAGACAGTTGTTCATGGGCCATCTGCCACTGAGGCAGGACTGTGGAAGCCTTTGCCTTTTTCTCTCTTGCGTCCCCTCCTTCCCTCCAGGTAGCTGCTGTATGTGAGCTGTTCAAGTCTATGTGACAGAGGTGGGTGAAGTCAGAGAAAGGAAAACTCGTCCGTGGAGTGTCCTGGCCTTTCATGGCTTCTGTTCCCGGTAACTGGCACAGTGATGGGTTCTCCCTGCTAGGTGCCTCCACTACAACGTCCTTTGGCTAGCTGAGCATTCCTCCCCACAGCCTCTGCCCCTCAGGGAACATCTCAGCCTCTTACAGTGGGGCCCCTCACCCTGGCACCCAGCCTTCTTGAACAGCTTTCCTTGAAAATGACCCCTGGCTGGTAGGAATAACACATATTCTATATCCGACCCCAGGTCTTACACACTTTTGACTCCATGAGACAGGAATTCCATCACAGCCAGGAGAAGCCCCCTCTTTCAAAAGCTGCTTGAATTTTCTCAGGTAGAAGTCCAGCCCCAGACAGCCATGAACTTCAGCTTCTTCCCAGGTCTTTCCAATAATGACCTTCTCACTAGAGGAGGGGAGGGGAAGCACTCTCCACAGCTCCCTTGGTGGGGAGCATCTGGGAATCTCAGCCCAAGATTTTCAACGAAATTCTTACAAAATCATATTTCCATTGTTGTTGTTTTTAAAACTAACCCTCCATGTCAGCGGGGGTTTAATGGCCATCCAACTGATTTTTGGTTATCTACTTTGAAATACTGCATATGGCCAAGCATCTCTTTGGAACACAGCATCTGTTGCATCTTAGTGCCTCAGAATTGTTGAACTTCATGTCCTGTTACATTAATGATCATAAATGTGCTTCTGTGTAGAAAATTATATTAGCAATAGAGCTCAAGACTCAATTAGAATTCCCTAGAGTTGCTTTTTCTTTGTTTGTTGTTGTTTTTGTTTTTCTTTTGTTTTGTAACCCATCCTACTCCTTTTTTAAAAATATATATATTTTATTGATTTTTCACAGAGAGGAAGGGAGAGGGATAGAGTGTTAGAAACATCGATGAGAGAGAGACATCGATCAGCCGCCTCCTGCACGCCCCCTACTGAGGATGTGCCTGCAACCAAGGTACATGCCCTTGACCGGAATCGAACCTGGGACCCTTCAGTCCGCAGGCTGACACTCTATCCACTGAGCCAAACCGGTGTCGGCCCATCCTACTTCTTTTTAAAAGACATTTATTAGGGATTATTTTTATACAGAAGTTTAAAGAAAAAGTGGTCTACAATCCAATCGACCAATTCTAGTTGACAATTTACATAATGATTCTGTACATTTATTGTTTTCTCTACCTGAGAAGATTCCCTCACGCTCACTCTCAGTTCTTAGCATGATCTCAGCGTGATTAGCTCATGGCTGTTCAGTTTCCAGCTCAAGTATCAGAGAGGCCTTGACTGATAGTGTCAATTATTTTGCAGCAAATATTCACTTCCATGCACTGCCCTCATCAGTGGAACATAATTCCCTGCTGTCCCTGGGCTTGGTCCTATGACTTGCTTTGGCCTATTGGATATCAGCAGACCAAGGCCTTTAAAGGTCTAAGTTTAACTTGGCTCGTTTGTGCTCTAGTGATCTGTCATGAAAAGAGCTTACTGAGTAGCGGCTGTGCTTTTAACCTGGGCCCCAGAACAGACAAATTCAGAGCAGATGTGAGCTCAGCCTGCAACCTGCAAACCCAGATGATCCCCAGCTTCCCAGCCAAGATCAGCTGAGCTACAGCTGACCTGCAGAACTTTTTGTGAGGCACTTATACATTTGGGGGTATTTTGTTTCATTTTGTTTTATTTGGTTTACGGAGCACAGAAGGAGCAATAGCTGACTGCTATGCTATCTAAAGAGTTCTTCCTGCTGTTCATCTTTAATGAGCTTTTTATTCTTCTTAGCTCTCAGAATTCTCTGGAATTGCCAGTTCTATGTTTTCTTATTACTGTCTAGGCTTAGCTTTTGGAAAGTTGGGGCCTCACCTCTATTACAGAGAATATTACGTTGCCTGTCACATCGGACCCATTCAACAAATATTTGTTGAACAAATTATTGGAGGATTGATTAGTCAATTTCAAAAAGAAAAAAAATGCACAAAGTGCAAAATGTAAGTTTACCTCCCTGCAGTCCCTTTCCCCAAAGATAACAACCCTTCTAGCATAATACTTATGTATCCTGCCCTGGCCGGTTTGGCTCAGTGGATAGAGCGTCGGCCTGCGAACTGAAAGGTCCCAGGTTTGATTCCGGTCAAGGGCACATGCCTGGGTTGTGGGCTTGAACCCCAGTGGGGGACTTGCAGGAGGCAGCGGATCGATGATTTTCTCTCATCATTGATGTTTCTATCTCTCCCTCTTCCTTCCTCTCTGAAATCAACAAAAATATATTTTAAAAAATACTTATGTATCCTTCTAGAAGGAAAAAGTCTGCCACATGTATAGCACGAGAGAGAGAGAGATGTTTATAATTTTTGTAGGGGCTGGGGACTGTTTTTACACTAAGGGATCACACTATTCATTATGCTTTTCCTATTGTTGCTATGGTTTTATCTTGAAATGTGTGTTGGAGATCTTCCAATATCAGCACATCTGTTCATTCACAGCAATGGCTCAATAATACCCCATACACAATACGACTTTATTCAGTCACTCTCCCTTTGATGGGTCTTTAGTTTTGTTCCAGTTCTGCTTGGTTTTGCTATTACAAATTACGCTTCCCAGAACAATCTTGCATATTTCTCTTGAACATGGCCCATCACATCACAGACCTTCTGAAATTCAGACCTGGAGAAAGAAACACTTGTTGGGAATACCTAACTTGTATGCCCTCCCAGGCAAGATTTTATAAAGCTTAACTCTGTACTATAACTTTGTTAATAAAACAGAATTCATTTTCACTTACTAGATATAATGTTATTTTAGAATACTACATATGATTTCTCATCACTTGACAGCCTCTCGTTTTCTCACCTTCTGCTTCAAGGTTCTGATAAGATACCCTCTAAGAGGCCAGCCTCCCTGATTGAGAATCCCTATCCTAAGACATCGGGTTTCACAGCAATTCCTTCAGCCCTGAGATTAGAAGGCTCAGTACTATCAGGCCTTCAAAGAGCAATATGATCAAAAACTGGGGCAAGTTACAATGATTTTAATCCCCGTAACAAGTGAGTTTGCTTGAAGAATTAAACGACAACAAAACAAAAAAGGCAAACAAGAATCAATTATGCAATTCTGAAAGAAACACAAGACATCACTAGGTACCGGAGACTTCTACTCTCAGCTCCTTATCTCCAGCAGCAGTTACCAAGCCCGGGGTGCCGACAATGCCCACAGGCAGGGAACACCACCAATGAACAGTGTCTTTCTGGCTTTGCTGTGCTCCTGACAATCTGGTTCAATTTATCCAGCCAGGCTACTCCTGACCCTCTGTAAAAACACATTTCTGCTGCCAATTTGGAATACAAAAAATAAAGACCTAAGTATTGAGAAAAATTTCTGTAATATTATGACTTGTTACACAGATATCCTATCTAATAAAAGAGTAATGTGCAAATTGACCATCACTCCAACACACAAGATGGCTGCCCCATGTGGACATAAGATGGCCACCACAAGATGACCAGCAGGGGAGGGCAGTTGTGGGCAATTAGGCCAGCAGGAAAGAGCAGTTAGGGGGAACCAGGCTGGCAAGGGAGGGCAGTTAGGGGTGACTGGACTAGCAGAGGAGGGCAGTTGGGGGGACCATGCCTTCAGGGGAGGGCAGTTGGGGGAACCAGGCCTGCAGGGGAGGGCAGTTAGGAGTGACCAGGCCTGCAGAGGAGGGCAGTTAGGGGAGACCAGGCTGGCAAGGGATGGCAGTTAGGGATGACTGGGCCAGCAGGGGAGCAGTTAGGCGTTGATCAGGCTGGCAGGCAGAAGCAGTTAGAGACAATCAGGCAGGCAGGCAGGCGAGCAGTAGGGAGCCAGCATTCCTGAATTGTGAGAGGGATATTCGACTGCCCATTTAGGTGGGATCAGTCCTAAACGGGCAGTCAGACATCCCTCTCACAATCCAGGACTGCTGGATCTCAACTGCTCATCTGCCTGCCTTCCTGATTGCCCTTAACCGCTTCTGCCTGCTAGCCTGATCACCTCTTAACCACTCCTCTGCCAGCCTGATTGATGCCTAATTGCCC
This sequence comes from Lasiurus cinereus, assembly GCA_011751065.1. Lineage (NCBI taxonomy): Eukaryota > Metazoa > Chordata > Mammalia > Chiroptera > Vespertilionidae > Lasiurus > Lasiurus cinereus. The sequence goes on from JAAGEH010000434.1 coordinate 12,490,826, forward strand.
CCCTGCCAGTCTGTTTGCCCCTAACTGCTCTCCCCTCCAGGCCTGGTCACCCCTAACTAGTCTCCCCTGCAGGGCTGATCAACCCCCACTCCAACTGCCCTTCCCTGCAGGCCTGATCAACCCCAACTTCCCTCCTCTGCCAGCCTGGTCACCTCCAACTGCCCTACCCTGCTGGCCTGATTGCCTACAACTGCCCTCCCTTGTAGGCCATCTTGTAGTGGCCATCTTGTGTCCACATAAGGGCAGGATCTTTTGACCACCGGGGAGCAGTCATCTTGTGTGTTGGAGGGATGGTCAATCTCCATATTACTCTTTTATTAGATAGGATAAAAGCCTGGTGCATGGGTGGGGGCCAGCTGGTTTGCCTTAAAAGGTGTCCTGGATCAGGGTGGGGGTTCCCTTGGGGCATTAAGTGGCCTGGTTGAGGAGCCATTGGTAGTTTGCCCCCCTGGCAACCAAGTGGAGGCCCTGGTATCTGGAATTTATCTTCTCCAATTGAAATTGTAGCCTGGAGCAGAGCCAAGCCTTCTGCTTGCACAGCCATTGAAACTTTGTTGCCTTAAGCAGAGGATTGGTCAGGGAGGATGTGCGGAAAGCTTGGCTTCCTCCATCACCAGGATCAACCCAAGCCTCTCTTCTGCTCTCTCTGTGGCTGTAGCCATCTTGGTTGGGTTAATTTGCATACTGGCTCTAATGAGCTGGTGGGCATGGCTAGAGGGCGTGGCTGGTGGGTATAGCAGGGGTACATCAATTTGTATATTACTCTTTTATTAGATAGAATTATTGTTATCAGAGAGCAATTTTATGAAAATCAAAGATGTTGCTTTTTTTCCATAGTGATTACCAGAGTGCTTAGAAAAAAATCATCAAAATTTTTGCTGGAAGGAACATCAAACCTCATGAATTCAGATGTCTTTTATTTACAGATAGGCAAACTAAACTCCAGATGTGACTTGCACATCACCAGCTGGTCAGTGCTGGAGCTAGAAAGCATTTTTTTTTCATAACTTTCAGGCCCCATGTTTGTTTTGTCCCTCCCCAAACAAATCTGGGTGTGGCCAGGAAAGGGTCGGGGGTAGTCAAGAAGAGATGGATATAATTGTAAAACAACATCTGACATTGGCTTCATTACCAAACACAAGAGACATACCATCCCAGCTCAGCCATTTCGTGAGTGATTGAATTTGCTCAAGTAATTTCACTTTCCTAAGACTTGGGTATCTAACTGTAGAGTAGAGAGACTGATACTTGCCTCTTGGGTTGACATGAAATAGTTAGGAAAGGTACTTAGCACCATGTGACAATGAAGGCATAAACTAGATGATGATTAACCTTCCAATACTGATCACATCCACAACCAAAGAAAGAAAAAGCCACAATCAGTCTAGGCCACAGGAAATGAGAAGCATTGTCTTTTTGCAAATTTCACTCATGTAATGATAAAATTCTCAATGACTTCAATCAGCAACAACTTGGATAAAGAAACTGTTCTTCCCATTACAATAGTTAAGGATAGAAGGAGAGCACACATTTGTAGAGGTGACCAGCAATCAGGGAAGTCATTTTGTCATAGGTGTTATATCATGATTTGGAGACTCTTAGCTCCGAACAAAACTAAAGATGATGGGAAACTTCAACTCAAGGACTGAGGAAAATGGACAGGCTGAATCCAGAGCAGACATGCAACACCAGACCAGAGCCGGATGAACTCCAGAGATCATGCAAGTCCACACAGTGAATTTAAGAGCCTGAAAAGAACTTTATTCCCGAAGAAGACCCTCCTACCAGCTATACAACCTGGGGCATGTGCCTTATAGCTCATAGTGTCAACCGCAATAAGCGAAAAAAGAGACAAGACTTGGGTGTTTGTGTCTTGCTCTCAGGGACATGGGGTTTGCCACCGCCTCTGCTGCTTAGTAACTTCCATATTTTTCCATGTATAAGATGCCCCCCCTTTCCCAACCCAAAATTAAGAAATCAATGTTTTAAACATTTTACTGGTTTCCTCTTCAGGCCTTCTTTTTTGGCATCTTAAGGAGTTGTTCTTCCTGTTTTCTCCACTGTCTGATCATACACTCAGTGGGAGGGGGTCCACATTGTCTGTCTGCAGCTCTCTTTCCATGCTCTTTTGCATAATTCATTACATTCGGTTTTAATTTTACTGAGTAAGACAATCACTCACTGGTACTTAGTATCTTTTTATTTTTTGACATCTTTATGGGCTCAGAACGTTCTGGTCCCTGTTACATCTGTGCACTGTCTACCTCCATCTCCAATGAGGGCATCAGCTGATGTCAGTAACAATAAGGCTCGTGATCGGAGGAAACCTGTTTGACAAGGTATGGGCAGCTACACACCTCCACGGCTGCCTCCTAGGCTGACCTCCATGTATAAGATGCTCCTCGATTTTCAGTCTAATGATTTTAGAAGAAAAATAGCGTCTTACACATGGAAAAATACTGTATTTGTGGCTGAACAAGTCACTTAAGCTCTGCAAGGTTCCCCAAGGTTCTGCCTTTCTAATTCCAGGTACAATATCACCAGCCCCATTGACAGTTATAAAGATTAACCGACGTGATATATGCAAAACTTCTAAAATGTACTGGCGCATACAAAGATGGGTAAAATATGGCTTAATTTGCAGGACTCTTGCAAGAATTAATTAAGTTATAATATATGAAAATCACCTAGTGCAGTTCCTGAAATACAGTAGGTACCGTATTCCAGCTCTAAGCCTCGCATGATGCTATCACCTCTTTATCTTGTAACAAACTTCAAACTGGGTTTCCTGTCCCCCAGCTCACAATGTCAGGTGCCACCCTGCTCAGAAATTGAGCCCAAACACCCAATCCCACGGCAGGAGCTCCAGTGGGGAGCGGAGCCCCAGCTCCCTGCCTCTCCCGACAGGCAGCCTCCATCCCAGCCCGCGGTCCTCGGTTGAAAGTCCTGATGCCAAGCACCGCTTACTGTGCAGAATGACTGACAGAGTCACACATCCAGCTTTGGCATTTACCCCAGAAACCCGAGACAGAATCGAGGTCTGAAATGCTTTGAAAAGGGTCAGTTTGATGTTAAGCCTGTGTCATCTGTGTGGCTGACATCTCCCCAACATCAGTGTACACAATTCATGCCCATCTCCGCTAAGCCTTCAGAGTTACCATTTGAGGTGAAGGCGAATGCCACTCCTTAGACAGCTGCTCAACGACATGGTTCACATTAACAAGCCAAATCTAAAAAAATGCCCAACATTTCTCACAAAGCAATGATGTTGTTGTTTTTTACCCACTCTAGTCACATACGATTGTAACTACGGCTGGGCAACAAGGATACAAGCAATAGCTAATGCTTACTGAGTGGTCACCTGTGTGCCAGGGAGTTGTGCTGAGCCCTTTGCAAACACAGTTGTACTCAATCCTTACAGTAATTCTGGGGGGACGAGGGGGAGGAGGGAAGAAGGGGAGAGCTGTTGAAAGTAACTAGGCTTCAGGTAACATTCAGAACACATCTCTCTTATTAGCCAACATATCAAGAACTGGGGGGAGGGAAAGATTAGCCAACATATCAAGAACTGGGGGGAGGGGAAGATAAGGGAACCTGGGAAGCGGATGAAAAATCAACCTGTGCAATAAAAGACTGTCATTCAGCAACAAGGCAGAGAGCTTTTATTAATAAAAATGTATCTCTTTACAAGTGCAGCCTGAATTCCTCCCCCACCCCTCTTTCTGGATTTCCTAGTAACTTTCCCATGTGTCTGAAACAGTGCCTGTGACTAAAAGCCCTACAAGGGGCTCATGTGAAGATGGGTGAAATATTGCTTACTATTGCAAGAATTAAGTAAGTTATAATTTATGAAAATACAAGGGCTCTTAAACATAAGACAAATCCCTCAATCCACTCACATCTCTGCATGCTGATCTAAGATTGCTCAGGGTTGTTTTACATAAATGAAATCAGCTTTCTCTATCATGGCTGTCCCCATTTTATAGATGAGAAAACTGAGGCAGTTAAGTTCCCAATGTCGCTCAGCACGTAAGTGCCAGAAGAAGCACCTGGTTCAGGGGTGGCTGACTATAGAGCCCAAGCTCTTAATCATCATGGACACACTTTATAATTCAACAAGTCAACACCTGCCAAGTAATGAAAAGTATTCCTAAGTTTAAGTCACCAAATTATAGCTCTACTTGCTGTTGTTTTTTCTCTATGACTTTGAGGAGAAAAAAGATAAAAATCATCCCTGTGTTTAACCACCATCAGTTGCACACCTACAACATGCCCATCACTCCGCTCATATTAGGAGCATAAACATTAACAAATTGAGTGTCAGTGCCTGAGCAATTCAAAGTGTAGAGGTGAAGAAATCTCTGTAGAAAAAGGAGTTGTGGAATAAGTGTGTTCTCAGAAATACTGTCAGGGTTATAAGAACACAGAAGACTCTGGCCTACCCCCTGGGCACGCCTGGAAATCCATAAGGAGAAGGAAAGTACAGTGTGATTCTTACCATGAAAGAAAGAATCACTTACCCTTCACTCCGCATGAGATACAAAATGCTCAACGACGACAATGTGCTGGATCATCTCCTGGTTTACAGTGAAGGGTCAAGTATGTTTTCCCCACAAGGTAAATGGCTCCATAAACAATTGTTTGACGGTGTTAGATTTGAGAGGTCGGATAGGTCTATTAGTCTCCTAGCCTAGGTCTCCGAACAGCAAAAACAGATACACAACGAAACATCAAGTCCCAGGTTAGAAAAATGCTGTTTCCGTGGTTTATGTCAGTGGTTGGGCAAAATGCGGCTCGCGAGCCGCCGTTTGCCGCTCTGTTGATTCATGAGTTTGCCTACCACTGGTTTATGTGAATCAGCCCAGGTAGGACACCGTGCGTCAGTCATCTTTTCATTTTAATGAATGTGTTTACCAAGTAGGAGAAAGCAGCTTGATTCGGCGTCTCGTAGAGCACTCAATTTTACTAAATTAAAGTGAATAACATTTCCCCAGGAGCCCTGATAACATCTTAGGGTGAATCACCAAGGAGATGCACCAGGTTGTGTGGAAATGTGGCCACGGACAGCTCCCGCACCCTGGCAGCCTCTCGACTGGAGCGAGGCAAAGGTTAATGCGTGTTCTCATCAGCGGTCAGAGGTAAGCGGCTGCATGTCACCCAGGTCTCTGGATTCTCTCCAGCTTTCCTGGCTGCAAATTAAGCAATATTCAAGCTGACTTTCGTCTGCAAATTGCATTTAGAAATACATCATATGTAGAGGGTTGAGGAAGAATTACAAGTAGAGCTTAGAAACAATTACAGATGAATACCTCCGAACCGGACAATGCTGGAACTACTACTAAACCTTACGTCTGCAGTGAAATGCATTATCGATAAACTTCCATTATTAAGCCTAGAAACACCATATTTCCTCCCTTCTGATGAGTGAAGCTTTCAACTGCAACTATGCTGAGGCAGTGGTTTAAAGATAGGATGTTTAACGTTCCACTTTATCATTGATGCCATAACTCCGCAGCGGACCATCGCTATACGACGTAATGCAGTTACCTGCGTAAGGGTTGTGATAGTTCTCGGAAACTCCATTCAAACTGAAGGTACCTCTCTTCTCTTAGTCCCTCCTGCTGCTGATGGGAAGCGGGGTCTTCTCCCTTTGTGCCTCTGTGTCGTGACTCTGTAACTCCGGCCTTTTTAATTAGCCCTCGCTCTCCGCAGTGGCAGGTGGCAGAAGTTACAGGGCAGGCTCTTCCGGGCCAGCTTGCTCTCTAAAGTCGAACTCACCCTTAATTATAGTCCCTCATACTTCAAGCTCTCTCCACTTACCAAAAACCCTCACGCCCATTCTCTCATTTGATTTTCACAATATCTTCCGTGAGGGAGGCAGGGCAGGGATTGCTGTGCTCAGTGTATATAGATGAGGAAACAGAGGACCCAAGAAGCATTCAAGGTCACAGATCCCCCATCAGGTTAAGAGCAAACTCGGGACTTCAACTGCTAGTCCTGTTCTCTTTCCAGAATATGTTGCTTAGTAATGTCAGATAAACAACTTTCGTTCGTGTTGTTACAGATATTACATTCATTACCGCATTTAATCGGCATAAAATCTCAATAGGGCGGGCCACTAGTCTCTTTAAGCCTCTATAACAGTGGTTCTCAACCTTCCTAAGGCCAAGACCCTTGCATACAGTTCCTCATGTGGTGGTAACCCCCAACCATGAAATTTTGCTACTGTTATGCATCGTGATGTAAATATCTGCACTTTCCCATGGTCTTAGGCGACCCCTGTGAAAGGGTCGCAACCCACAGGTTGAGAACCGCTGCTCTTTAACAATGTCTTGGAGACATCATCTCATTTGCTGGCAGTCGATGGCTGCCCATACTTTTGACTTCAAAGTACTTTACATCATCCCTGGTTGACTTTGGACAATCAAGGTACAAAATAAAACTAGTAATTCTTTAAAGATGGCACCAATTGAGCTAAGAAAAAAAAAAGGAATTTGTAAAGGTTAAACTTTGGCTCTTGTTGGAGCAAATCCATGTTTTTCTTTTCTAAAAAATGTGAAGCCTTGTTATCAAATGTACTGCAAACGTAGAGTCATTGCAACGTTACATGGTAACTGAGAAAGAGGTTGTTGAGAAGCTCAAATACATAGATCAAAAGCCTTGCAAAACGCTGTGCACTCATATCTGTGTCAAACTCAAAAATGTAGAACATTCTTATCATCTACTTGCCTCAGGCTATGACCTAGCATAGTCTCTTATCACCATTATCATTGCAAATAAGTGTAGCCATTCCTTAATTTTTTGTATACGTCATCAAAACACTTCGTACTTCCAGTTACACACATAGGTGCTAACCAGATCTAAAATTATCAAAGAATCACATTTGGTTTAAAAAAAAATTACAATAAATCGTAAAGCCAGAACCGAAGGGGTGTTTAGTTGTTTCAAGGAGGTATAATCATCTCATCTAAATGTGTTACACCCTCCACAAGACCACCTACTTCCTCTTACCCCAGCGTTGCATCACCTAGTGCTTGCAGGTACCAGGCTTGGACCCCAAATGTGTACGGCAGCCTGGAGGAAGAAGGGCTGATAAGCACAGCCCCACTTAAAGGAAAGCAGTTTTACTCAAACACACCTACACTCAACTGCAACTATGGCCAGCAGCCAAAGGGACTCAAATGCCATTGGCCAAAGGCCAAAGCTAGCCCACGAGTCCTTCTGTGTTTATTACATACAGGAATATCCCTAACGGTTCACAAATTACTAAGTGCAGTTATCTTCTTAAAATCTATTTTAGAGTATGGAGCTTTTTTTTCAAAGTTCTAATACTTCAAGAAAAAATGCCATTTTTAAATTGCTGTTCTATAAATATAGACTAGAAAGGGACTCTTTAGAGAAATAGAACTCTTCCTACACTAATTAAGAGAGACAAATACAGGTTATTTTTTTCCTCCCAATTAAATGCCGCCTTTCATGCATCTCTCCAGGCAGCTTCCTTTTACTCTCTATAAGATATAGGAAAATTATGTGTGGAATATGCCAGCTCTGCTTCCTGCTTAAACAAACTCTCTGCCCAATGGGGGAGATGGTGCAAAGAAAAAAGAAATGCATTAAATTTTCTGTACATTCTTAGAACAATCCTCCCACACCAAAACTACAAGTTATCTGAATCATGTGAAATATCTTTCCTATTTGTGATACATCTGCACATTCATTTTAAAGGCATTCGATTAAACAAATCTGTTATGAGTGCCCAGATTCTAACTGTAATAATTACAGTTTGCTTCATAACCTGCTTTTCAGGTTCCTAGGAATCTGCTCCTCCCAGAAATCATTTTATTAAAAGTTAAAATCATTTTGGAAACTGTAAGTAAAAATATGTTACATCTCTCAAACCAACAAGAATGAATCAAAATCAGAAAGCAGTGACAGCTGGAGAAACCAAGATGGCAGCATAGGTGAACACCTAAACTGCTGCCTGAGAGAGCAATTTCAAAACTACAACTAAAAGACAGAATGGACATCATCCAGAATCACAGGAAAGCTGGATGAGTGGAAATTCTACAACTAGAAGGAAAGAGAGGGGCTCACGGAGACCCAGAGGAGCTGCAAAAAGCTGAGGTACAAAGACACGCACATGGAGAGGACGGGCAGCGGAGGGCCTGGCTGGCTTCCTCTTGTGGGAGGGAAACAGAAATTCCCAACTGCACTGAACCCCAGATCCAACTGCACTGAACCCCAGCTCTGGGTGAGACTCATATGGGGGGAGTCTGGACTGTTGTGAAAAGGGAGGAGTGCACGGAAACTTAGGGGAGCCATGAAAGGCAAAGGTCTTGAGGTGCACACACCACTGCATGCGGAGAGGATGGACTGCTGGTTGTGCCACTGGCTTTCTCTAGCAGAGAGAGACAGAACCTCCCAACTATGCTAAAATCCACTTCTGACTGCATTGAACCCCAATTTCAGGTGAAACCCTGGGGACCCAGACTCATACCCCGGAGCACATGGGAACCGAAAAGGCAGAGGTCTGGAGGTGAGCACGTGCTCATAGAGAGGGTTTCAGTGATTACTGAGGGACACTAAGACCCAGGGGCCATGTAGGGCAGGGCTGACTGGGAGCCCAGGCTATCTCTGCTCAGCCCTGCCACTCCACCCCATCCAAGCTCAAAAGAGAGGCTTTTGTAATTTTGCAAGTCTTGTATCAAAAGGCCAACTCCAACACAGAAGTTCTCCTAGTGTAGCAAAAATGTGGAGACAAAGGAACAGATCACAAGTGAAAGAAATGGAGGAAAACAAAGGACTGGATATAGAGTTCAACACCACAATTATAAAGTTTTTCAAGAATTTCCTAGAAAAGATAGATAAATTTAGCGAGACCCAGAGAAGATGAAAAAGGACCAACTAGAGATGAAAAAGGACCAATTAAAAATTAAACATACACTGACTGAAATAAAAAATATTATACAGAGACCTAATAGCAGACAAGAGGAATGCAAGAATCAAATCAAAGATTTGAAATACAAAGAAGCAGAAAACACTGCACTGGAAAAGCAAAAAGAAAAAAGAATCTAAAAATGTGAAGATAGTGTAAGGAGCCTCTGGGAAAACTTCAAGCGTACCAACATCAGATTTATGGGGGTGCCAGAAGAGAGAGAGCAAGATACTGAAAACTTATTTGAAGAAATAATGACTGAAAACTTCCCACACCTGGTGAAAGAAATAGACTTACAAGTCCAGGAAGCACACAGAACCCCAAACAAAAGGAATCCAAAGAGGACCACACCAAGATACATCATAATTAAAATACCAAGAGCAAAAGACAAAGAGAGAATATTAAAAGCAGCAAGAGAAAAACAGTTCATTACCTACAAGGGAGCACCCATTCAACTGTCAGCTGATTTCTCAACAGAAACTATTCAGGCCAGATGGGAGTGGCAAGAAATATTCCAAGTGATGAATAGCAAAAACCTACAACCATGATTACTCTACCCAGCAAAGCTATCATTCAGAATTGAAGGGCAGATAAAGAGCTTCACAAATAAGAAAAAGCTAAAGGAGTTCATCAACACCAAACCAGTATTATATGAAATGTTGAAAGGTCCTCTTTAAGAAAAGGAAGAAGAAGAAAAAGGTAAAGATAAAAATTATGAACAACAAATACACATCTGTCAACAAGTGAATCTAAAAATCAAGTGAATTAAAAATCTCATGAACAGAATACAATGGTGAATATAATAGAATTAGAGGCATAGAAAGGAAGTAGACTGACAATCCTCAGGGAGAGACTGGACAAAAATCATACCCTATGGATGAGGACAATGCGAGGGGAGGTAAGGGCAGAGGGTGGGTTGGAAACCAGGTGGAGGGGAGCTATGGGGGGAATAAGAGGAACAAATGTAATAATCTGAACAATAAAGACTTATTAAATAAAAAATAATAATAAAAAGAAAGCAGTGACAGCTAAAGTCATTATAGGTTCAACAAAAGTAAGTCATGCCAAGCTCACCTGAATTTTAAAATAAGCTTACTGGTCTTATAGAGAGATAAACTTTCATAATTGTGGAACATATTGGTTTCGAGAGAAATCTGTCATATTTCCTTTCTTTCTTTCTTCCTCCCTCACTCAAGAATATTTTTTCCATTAATTTTTAGAGAAAGTGGGAGGGAGAGAGATAGAGAGAAAAACACCAATATGAGAGAGACACATTGATGGGTTACCTCCTCCATGCACCTAGACCAGAGCCTGGGCCAGGGAGGAGCCTGCAACTAGGAGCCCTTGATCAGAATCAAACCAGGAACCCTTCAGTCTGCAGGCCAACATTCTATCTATTGAGCCATTTCTTGATAAACTTATGTACAAGATGGAAAATATATGAGATAGATTATGAAAAGCTTAGGAGAGCAAATGCACACCAAGTCAGGTCACCATACACAAAGAACTCCAATTCATGACTGATATAAAATGAGGGAGGTTAAATGAATGAAACTTCTCTGGGAGTGTGCCCAAAGCTCTGCTTTGCTGCCTCTCCCAATTCTGTGTCCCCTTTAAATATCTTGTAATCAAAAGCCAGGAAAAAGTCCCAGAAGTCAGTCTTGCTTGTCAAATGTGTGCATGTCACAAATTTAATATACTGATTGAAATACTTGACTTTCAGAATGATCTAAATAGACTAGAATAGAGTGCCAACACCATAAATAATGCTTGACAAGGATAAACGTGTATTTCTGTGTCTGAGTTTAAAATTAAATCCACTGCCTAATCATAAGAGAGAGAAAAAAAAATCTGACAATTCTTCAGAAGGAATAATGGGTTATACCCTGATTCCAAGTTCATCTCAGATTACAAGGGAGAAAGAAGCATGAAGGAGAAGGAGTAGTGTGTGTTTTAGTGCTGGAAAGACTCCAGGCTCTCTGCAAGCTGTGTGATCTCAGACTTAACTGAAGTCTTAGTTTCCACCTCTAAAAATTGGCAATAATAATGACCTCTTGAGGAGTATAAGGACTAAATAACATATTAAACATGATAATAGTATTAATAATGATGAAGTAACTTTATCACTTACTTGAATCATTAACTGCTATTCCTATGCCAAGTAGTCTACATTCATTATCATGTCCATCTATATCCTGTTACTGTGTTTAGCACATAGTAGGTTTCTAATAAACCATAGTGCTCATCATTAACAGCTGGCCTTGTAGCATTATCAAGGGGGATCATTCATAAATATTTAATGAAAACTTCCTTATTCTAGACTCTAGTCTCCTGTGAGGACCAGTTCTATCACAAGTTGTGACTGCGATTCATTTACAAATATTTTTCATTAGGGCTCTTCTTTAGAATAGCTGTTTCTCTGTTCTTGAAGTCTCAAAAAATGTGGCAAGTCTTTCTCAGTGGATAGTCATATATGACTCTTGATCTTTATCTCTTTAAAGAATGACTTTAGCAATTGTGACAGAGAATAATTTTGTGTCATATCATTCCAAATATAACTTGAAAATTTAACAAAAGTCTATCTACCTGTTTTTGATGATGCCATAACAGTAATTCATAATGAATCATCATATTGTACACACCTGAAACTAAGATAGTATTATATGTCAACCATATCTCAATAATAAAAATAAAAATATTTTTATTTATCATATGAGACACTATCATGGAATACAATGGGCCACTCTGGGAGAAATCTGACAGATTCAGAGAACATCCAGAAGAAAGTAGCTGGGATTATAAAGGCTGTAAAAACCATGCCTGAGGATTAGAGTTGAAAGACTATGAATTTTTAACATATAAAGAATACTGGGGGTGAGGGTAAGAAAAAAAAAAGGATGCTCTACTGAAATGTTTGAAAGGTTTCCCTATAGAATCATGAACAGTTACAGAATGTAAGCAAAACGAAGGAGCTAAGGATGAATAACCCAAAAGAAATGAGGTGGCAACAATGGGACCACTACATTAGAGAAAGTCCTATGTCACTGGAGATGTTTAAGCAAAGGGCCAATCTATCAGCTTCCGGGACTGTTATAAAAATACCTCCCACCTGCAATATCATGTGAGGTCACAGGTTTCAAGCTGAAGGTCCCAGGTAAGTCAGACATGTTAATTAGGTAAATCAGACATGTTAATTTGGCCTACATAGTGTTTCTCTCCTAATCTGAATTGTACAAATATTTTCAAATTTGAAAGCTACCATTAAATCTCCATATTTTCAGTTTCCCTTTAAAATCAGAAAATAGGGTATTACTCATAGCCAAACAGTGACAACCAGCAGAAATCAGATTTAGACAGTTTATCATGCTCTGCAGCTGAAACTATTTGTGTTCCTATTTCTCTGGGACTCCCAAATTAAATGATCTCTGGAGTGTCTTCAACCATCAGGATTCTCTAACCAAGTCCAGCCAGTGTGGCCCAGTGTTCATGGACCAAGAGGCCACTGGTTCGAATCCTGGTCAAGGCACATGCCCGGATTGCAGGCTCGATCCCCAAGTAGGGGGCCATGCAGGTGCAGGAGGCAGTCAACCGATGTTTCTTATCTATGTTTCTATCTTTCTTTTTCTTTCGTTTTTCTTTTTTAAATATATTTTATTGATTTTTTTACAGAGGAATGGAGAGAGATAGAGAATCAGAAACATCAATGAGAGAGAAACATCGATCAGCTGCCTCCTGTACAACCCCCACTGGGGATGTGCTTGCAACCCAGGTACGTGCCCTTGACCGGAATCCAACCTGGGACCCTTGAGTCCACAGGCTGATGCTCTATCCACTGAGCCAAACCAATTTTGACTCTTTCTATCTTTCTACCCCTCTCATTTCCTCTAAAATTAATGAAAACATATTTTAACAAAAAGAGTAGAATCCAAATGGAAAGAACTCTGGGTTTTGAGGCAGAAGAAGCTCTAAATATGAATCCAACTTGCTGCAGTTTGTGTCCTTGGACAAGGAGCCTCAGCTCTCTGGTTCTCTTTTCTCTAATGAAGAAACATTTTTTCCTAGCATCCCACAGGATTGCAGTCAAGGGTGATATGAAATAATTTCTGTAAACAATGCTGAAACACTTGTAAAACTAAGATGTTATTGCCAAAAACACAGCATGGTTTATTTATTCATTTCAAGGGTAGGATATTTTCTTTAAAGTAACAATAGAGTTGTTAAAGACGTGAAAGACCTATATTTTAAATGAGCATAGATGAAATTATAGCTATCTGATGAAATAATAAAAGTTCAGTAGGGAACACTGGACGTATGTGCATTTAACGCCTTTTTATACATTAGTTGAGTCAAATATATTAATTTAACATATTTTACACCTACTTCATAACACTTCACCAAGAGTTCAGAAACTTCACTTTTTTAAAGTTATGAAAAATATACAGATGGGAAAAGAAGGTAGGACGCTGACAATTTTCAGAAATGTCAAGTTTCAAGATAGAAAATAGCGCCACTCCTGAATGTCTTGTCCTAATCGCTGTGTACACCACAAGCATTGGGTAATTGCAACACTCCGTTTTCATGCATCTGATCAGAGATAGGGGTTGTCAAAGAGTCACTGGAGTGAGGCTACCAGAAGTAAGGGAGCGAGCTACAGAGTTAGAATATAGCTGCTAGAGAGTGACATGCTTGGAATTCGGGTCATGGAAATGGACAATTATTGCAGAGGACAGGATACAGTTTAGTGTGGTCCTCGAAGTGTGGTCCTCAGATCAGCAACATCAGCAACACTCAGAACTTGTCAGAAATGCAACGTCTCTGGCCCCATCCCAGACTAACTGAGACAAGAATTTGGGGGGTGGGACCCAGAACTCTGTATTTTAAAAAATGCTCCATGTGGCCGAAACCGGTTTGGCTCAGTGGATAGAGTGTCGGCCAGCGGACTGAAAGGTTCCAGGTTCAATTTCGGTCAAGGGCATGTACCTTGGTTGTGGGCATATCCCCAGTAGGGAATGTGCAGGAGGCAGCTGATGGATGTTTCTCTCTCATTAATGTTTCTAACTCTCTCTCTTCTTTCCTCTCTGTAAAAAAATCAATAAGATATACTTTTAAAAACTCCTCCAGGTGATTCTGATGCATGTCAAAATTTAAGAACCATAAGCCTAGGGTATGTCTATGGTAGTAGTAGTCACTCAAGGAGCATTCAAGGAACTGACCAGTATATTGGAGAAATGATCTACACAAAGATTATAATAATCAAGAGCTATGACCAGAGTAGTTTTGAGGAAAGAGAGTCAATCAGGAACTAAAATCTTCAAGAACTTTGGAGGCATGGCGTGGGAGGTGAGGGGTGACCATGACAAGGGAGGGTGGCTGGTGATGTAGCTGAAGGGCTCAAACTTCAAACCAAACAGCACATGGAAAGGCCCTGTGGCTGAAGGAACAAGAGTCTGAAAAAAACGAAGGTCAGAATAACCAGTCAGAGGTTCAGCGTGGCATGAGATAAGGTACAGAGGTGGGGAAAGGATAGGATTCTTACCCCAGAACTAAATAACACAATGATTTTAAAGTGGCCCAAAGTGACCCTTTTCAAAGGTTCTTGAGGCAACCCTGTCGCAACGAAGACTAATGGCCAGACTGTCACGTTGATCTAGAAATGTAAGACTGGCTGATTCGAGATAGGCTCAACAGGTTAGAAATGTCACAGATAATTCCAAGTTTCTGGTTTGTACCACTGAAGCCATTTTACTGAGATAGAGCGGTGGAAAGCGAGGGGAAAACTCGAAGACTTCTGATAAGAACGATTATATTATAATCATATAACCTTATAACATGAAATGCGAGACGTGCGATAATTCAGTTAATGGTAGGCTGTGAAGCCAGTTCGTTAAGGCTCAAGTACCAGCTTTACCACTTTGTAGCTGCCAACTTCCCAGCAAGTAGTTAACCATTTGTCTTTTCAATGGAAATAATAAGACTTCATAAGTGAGAATAAAAGGTCTTTATCTTCCGGGGAACAGGCTGATGGTTCTGCAGTGACGGTCAGGAGAAACTGGCGTTCAACCCCGTACAAATCAATCACCGGAGGTTTTGCACCAGGACACAAACTCCTAAAAGCCAGCTAATCACGGAGAGACCCTCCTTCTGAAAGTCAGCCAATCAGTTCCAGGGAGCCCACCTCCACCGGTAAAGGGCAGCCCAGAACGCCTCTCTCCCTGCTCTCTCCTACTCCATCCCCCTGCCTCCCTCCAGGAGGAACTAAGATCCTCCACTACCTTAAAAGCTGTGTCTCTTTCCTTTCATGTAATAAATTGTATCTGTTTCTGTACCAATTTCCTTCTGTGTCACATTTTTTAACAAGAGATGGGAACCAGAAATACATTTCCTCCGCCAGGTTTCAAAAGCAAAGCAGACCTGAGGATACACGCACTGTCCCTCGGTGAGTGAAATTATGAAAAGTCCAGCTACTCAGGACCAATTTGTAATCAGAGCATCAAGCCCCACTGTAGGAAATGTCAATCCTGGCACAGACTTGATGAGCTGAGATTGAGCGCACGGGCCAGTTTATCATATTATCCCAACTGCCTCTTTGAAAGCTGGCAGGCCCAATTGGAGTACAAAAAAGGATTTCAGTTTGAGTGATTTTGCATCTGAAAAGGAACCACCCAGCCTGAAAATTGAAGACATCTAATATAAATATTTTCTCAAAATCAAGTGGCCCTAGATGTATGTTTCTCCTCACTATGATGTATAAAAATAAAAATCTTGCTATGCGTTCAGAAATACTTTTGTTGTTAAAAATATGCTGTCATTCAATAAAAATGCATTAACTCATTCTAAGAATTTTTTTTTATTATTAATCCTTACCCGAGGATATTTTTCTATGGATTTTGAGAGAGAATAGAAGAGAAAGGGAAAGACAGAGAGAAATATTGATTGGTTGCCTTCTGCAAGAGTCCCAGGCTGGGATCAGGTTCATGGCCTTGTCTGAAATCGAACCCAGGACCCTTCAGTCCTCAGGCCGATACTCTATCCACGGAGCCAGACCGACTAGGGTCCATTTCAAACACTTTGATACAGTCTCCCTTTTTTTCTCTCTTTGAGTTTGTGGAGGGAACACGGGGATAATCACACCAAAAGCTTCATTAAGGTAGAGGGGGGAGGGAAGAATTGGCTGGCATTAACTCTCCATGCTGTTTTAATTTCATTCTGCCTCCAACAAAACAAATGATTTCTTCAAACTTAAAAAACAAACAAAACAAAACAAAACAAAACCTGTCTCTTTGAGTTCACAGTCAAACTTCCTCTTACCTTGGCAGGAATGGAGTTTCCCAACTGATAACTTAAAACTTGCTTCTCTAAGCAATCCCCCCTAATTCCCTGCCCACCAAAAGGGTGGAGCCGCCTCAGTCTCTTCCCTTAGTTTTTCACCAGCCAAGCTAGTGAGTTCACTTCCTAATTCATTCAGTTATTCAAGTGTCTTTTCTTGAACAATTGTTGAACTAAAGCTAGTACAGCAACTAGACTGAAGCTAAGGTCGTTCAATTAAAACAACTGAACAGTTGTATACTGCGTACATGCCTACACTTCCTTTCAGTTCACCAGGACTATATGAGAGGCAGTTGCACTGAACAATCCTGGACTCTTGTAAAAGAAAATGTATTTTCGTGTAATTTAGAAATACCATACAACTTGCTTTAACTATTCTAGAAAGGCCTAGTGGAGGCAGCTCAGATAGAATATTTTGTTTTTATTAACAGCCGCTCCTTCCTAGGAGGCATGTGCTACTTCAAGCACCACTAGCTCCTTGTCGGTTCTCAGATGTGAAAGGCACAGTCCCACCTGAGGGCCTCCGCACTTGCTCTCCTTTCTGCATGGAATGACTGCACCAAGTCTCAAAAACACACCACAGTTTTTCCTTCTCAACCTGTTTGGGGTAAGTAAACTGTGACTCCAGATTCCCCAAGAAGAGAAAGCATTGTCTATCTTTGCCTCTTATCTCCCCAAAGTATGTCACCCAGAGTAAGGGTAACCATTATTTTTGAAACCTTCGTTTCAATCATGTGTGTGACTATGTTGTATCTGTAGGTGGACATGTGGGCAGTGGGTGACAGCATACAATAGAATAGGAGACATCTGTAAAGAGCCCAGGGTAAAAGTATTGTTTCTTAAAAACCATGTGTCAGTTGTGGGTGAGGCTGTGTGCTCGGGGAAGGATGCACAGCGTGTTCCTGAAGGTGCACCACAGTGACAGGAAAGCCGCAGGACAAGATGTTCCCCAAGTTCCTTTCAAGCGTGGCGTTTCCTGAGTCCAACGGAGACAGCATTACCTAGTGAAGTTTGAAAATAAAAACGGTCCTCATTCACAGCCCTGCCTGCCGTGTACAACAGGGAGGATTTAATGCACCTTGACTCGCACTTCTCGGTTTCCTGGCGGTTTCTAAAGATGCCCCTGCGCAGACTTGGATGTCTGGGACCCGGGAAAAGGGAGGAGGTGCCCCTTTCCTCCGGACCTTCCGCACTGCTTCTCAGTATTTTCCTGTGCAGATGATCAGTTAATTTTATTTTACTATTTAGGTTTTATCCTGCCCCCACTTTTCAGCAAATTTGTTCTCTCTCTGGTGATAGCATAATTCCCCAACCTATAAATAACTACAGCAGTGTGCTCCTGGACATGTGAGATGAGAAAATACATACAGAGAACTTGGAACCATGTTGGCACATAGTAAGTCCTCCTTAAATGGCAGTATTAGTAACAGCAGTAGAAGCGGTGGTAGGTAGTGTGGTGGGAGTGATGCTGGAAGTATTCATCCCTGATACCTGTGAAAACGCTTCCCTAAGGGGAGCGGTATGAGATGAGATGTACAGGTGAGATGTTAGGTCTAGACAACTAAAGTAGCTAAATGATATCCTATGTGGGAAGTTTGGCATTTAGTAGAGGACCATAGAAAAGCCAAATTATTTGAAGCCCGAGGGAATTACTCTTAATGAAGGAGTTTTAGACACTCAGAGAAGTTAGGGAAGGGAACAATTTGTTCTGGTGGCAGAAGTAAAAAGAGAGATGCCCTTGTACCCAACTCTTACACACCAAACCAAAAGGAACGTCGGCCATTTCAGACTGATTGTGGTTGAGAAGCAAAGAGAATTCCCATCTGTGCCCTTTTTCTTGAATAATCACAGTCTTGTTACTTTGGGTTGGTTGGGCAAGCCTTTTGGGATCAGGGAATGTGCTCTGTTGAGATAGTGCTGCTGCCTCATCAGCACTGATTATGATTATATCCACAATATATCACACCAATGGCCCAGGTCTGACTGTCTCCATAACACTGACACCACGTGATAAAAATCAATGTGATCACAAACGTTAGAGCACTCCACACACATTTCTGTGTCTGAGATGCATTTAGAATGATCCATTGAGTCAGACTCCAAGGCACCCCAGAGGGAGAGAAAGGGGTCCCTGCTTCCCATCTAAGAGAGAGTGAAGAAGAAACGGGAGCATGATCAGAACCACACCTTTGCCAACCACGCTCGCCAGGGGCTGGGCAGTGAACATCCATGTATCTCTAAATCTCCTTGAAATAGCACACTCAAGAGCATCCAAGGGACATCCCTGCCAAGCCATGCTTCCTTGTTTGAGAAGTGGACTTGGAATCTTAGAAGCTGGTAGGACCTTGCCAAGCAGCGCAGGACCTGCGGGGCTGCTCTCACCCACTCCTCAGACACGTGGGTTCGCCCTACCAGCAAATCATTTCAGTTTTGCTTCCCTACTTTTCTGCAGGAGCTTTATCTTGGGATGTCGCAGAGTCCGGGCCGTGTACATGCAGAAGGCGTGCAAGTGTGCCTTCAAAGCAACAAGGAGCGCACCATGAATGTGTTAATCACTCTCAGCTGGGCATTAAGCGTCCTGGGCTAGCAGCCAGAAACCTCTGGCTCTCACATTGCCTCTGGCACTAACTTGCTGGGTGACCTCAGGCAAGTCCCTTTCTTTCTTTGAATCTCTCAGTTTGCTCATCGCTCACACAAGCTGGTAGAACTAGACTATCTCTCATCTTGGTTCTAATTCCAGAAGCCTATTAATTTTGAAAACTTTGGGGCTAAGAAACCAAAGTGTGTTTTTTTTGTCCTGAGCAACTAATTATACGAACAGATAAAATCACATTAACCTATAAATCAGAGTGTCCCTTCTAATTATATCTTGAGCAACATCACAATGGAACTTGCCCAAAGCTATTAACATAGTTAATCAACAACTGCTGGTACCAGTAAGCTCCTCTTTCTTCAGAAAAACTGGTGCCTCTGGGGACACAGGACACCACAGGGTTTTCAGTTTCATTGCTTGGATGACCACTTTTTCTTGGTCATGGAGAATTAGCTCAAAGTTTCAACTGGTCCTTCAAAGTTTCTTATGACTTTTCTGTACCTCACACACTGTCCTGGGTGTACATACAACTTCAATTAAGAGCAAGTCCCTGGTCTCAAGAAGCTTTTAGACAGAAGCAGCTACAGAAAGTAATGGGACGTGCATACTGCATTTTACGTGGAGGAAGACACATAAAGACATCTAACTCAGCCCTTGAGGAGTCGAGGGAGATTTTCCAAGAAGCAATATCTACACTGAGGTTAGAAACAGGTGACAGCCAACCAGCCAAAGCAGCAGGGGATGGATCCAGGAATCCTTCACAATTGCTAAAAAAAAAACAAACAAAAGCCAATGTCTGGAGGTGACTGAACCAACTAAAATGTATCCTTCCAAATTCAAGAGATCTTGATTTTAATTGGGTTCAATTAAAATACAAATCAGAATAGGTTTCATACTCAACACTCTGTCTGAACGCGTAAGGGAGTGGGTCACACCAATGCCACAGTAAGAGTTGGGGGGTGAGGGGGAGGGGAAAAGGACAGAACCAGATTTGAAGTCTCAAATCCCTTACGTAGGATCTGTGTGACCTGAGCAAGTTATTTGACCTCCTAACTTATGAGAGGTCAATGGAGCCCAGCCCGTGGCAAACGTTCCACAAACACTAAAGAACCGGTGAGTCCTTTCCACAGGCCAGCCACCCTGCTCAGTGCTTCAGTCCCAGATCAAGGCGAGTCCTGGCATACACAGAGGGGGCACCCTGTTCTCGTCTTCAATGCCCAGATGAGGAAATGGAGATGTGGGGACGATCACTAACCAGACCAACGTTATAACAGCTAGCAGGTGGAGGCAGGCACGGACCGCTGGCTGTCTGCACTCAGAGCCCAGGTCTTCACCACCTCCCCGCTGCCAGCCAGGCCGGAAAACCAGCCACGTCCCACTGCAATGGCCCAAAGGTCCCAGCGTATTAAAGATGCAGACACTGTGAGCCTACGGACTTAATCGGTTTGCAATCTACTCACAAATGACTGTCATTATTTAAAGCACATGTTATCATACTTGCTTATCAAAGCTACCTAAGGCTCAATTACCATCTTTGAATAAGAGGTCAGGGTTAAAAGCAACAGATTCAGAACACAAATTTGGATCTGAAAAGGGAAAGATGACAAAACAGTTTCCTGGACCAGATGTCTGGCACCTTTGGACACTATTCAACGACATGGAAGGGAAACGATGTTGAAGTCACCGGGAAAACAATGTAAGTGGGCCAGAGAGACACAGAGTCCATGAGGTGGCTCCTTGTCACTTGCGGAAGGAGGCGCTGACAGATTCTGAGGGGAGTCAGAAGCATGAAAATGAAGGGGAGGGAAGGGTCTTTCTTTTTTAAAAAAATATATTTTATTCATTTTTTTTACATCTATTCAGCTGCCTCCTACACACCTCCCACTGAGGATGTGCTCAGAACCAAGGTACATGCCCTTGACTGGAATCAAACCTGGAACCCTGCAGTCCGCAGGTCAATCGATGCTCTATCCACTGAGCCTAACCGGTTAGGGTGGGAAGGGTCTTTCTTACACCACAGTTAGATCCATTAAATTGGGAAACGGAGCTGACACTTTGGACACAGCAGCACATCGGCTTGGCTCCTGGTGTCTGTCACTTTGTGTCAAGTATTTGTACAAATACGGACGCTGATGCATTGAAGGAGCATTTGATGTTTCCTTAAATGCTCTCTAACAGGCCAAAACCAGTTTGGCTCAGTGACAGACCGTCAGCCTGCGGGCTGAAAGGTCCCAGGTTCGATTCCGGTCAAGGGCACGTACCTTGGTTCCGGGTACATCCCCAGTAGGAGGTGTGCAGGAGGCAGCTGATTGATGTTTTTGGTTCTCTATCCCTCTCCCTTCCTCTCTGTAAAAAAATCAATAAATATATTATATGTATTATATATATGTAATATATATATATATAACATATATATAATACTTTCCGACTTGACACAGGAAAAACTGAGTATAACAAACATCAGTGTGATTAGTACACCTCTCAAAGAGCTTTCAAAGCTGCCTCTGGGTTGACCAGCTGTTTCCTTACCCGCGTTACATCAGTGTGGGCTGCAGCATACAGAGTGTACTACTTTTCTGTGTGTGTATTTTGCCGGGAGCAGGAGGGGCTCGGAGTTGCCTCCTGAAGCTGTGTGAAAGGGATCCACAGCATCAGGAGCTACAGAGTAATGGGGGCAAAAGATAATGAATGTGCAGATGCCGACTCCAGGCAGGGACTAAAAATACAGACAGCTGGGCTCTTTGCCCCAAAATTCAGTAAGGCTCTAGGGAGGTCCAGGAACTTGACTAAGATGCTCATGGGACCTTGACGTTCAGCCAGACATGATCCTCACTGCTGTGATGGGGACGAGGCTACACGGGGCCTCAAGCTATCAGGCCACCTCTCCCATTTCCGATACCCAGTGGTGGAAGGATCTCTGACAAGTCGCTTCTCAGCTTCTTCAGCCGCTTCTCCTTTTCCTCCATGGATCAACTGGGGGGAGAACGTGCTTGGAAAAGATCTCAAAGGCTTGTCGGCTCCATCCGTCTAGAATGGAGTGCTAGGATTAGGAACCAGTGTGGTATGTAATTAGAACCTTAGACCCCTGGCGTGAACCTGGCTTTGAATTTCAGCACTGCTGCTTTCTAGTGGCCGGGCCATGAACAACTATCATTTCTCTGGGACAAGTATCATCATTTCCCTACGTCTCAGCTTCCTAAAGTATAAAATGCAGATCTGACAATGGTGCCTATGGGAGCGTTTCTCTGAGTGTTAAATAGGCCCCGGAATAAAGAACGCCCGGGACAGTGCCCTGCTGAGCACTCAATACCTGTTAGTCGTGGACACCCCTGACAAGGTCAACCAGAGCGGTCTGCTGTCCCCTGGAGCTGCCGTGATTAATGAGGTTCACGGTAAGGTAACCCTGGCTGAGCAATCCTCGGGCTTGTCCTTTTATCAAGAGAAATCCACAAGAAATGCGCTCTTCTGGGGAGGATGGAAGACCACAGGAGGGGTGAACCTTCATCTCTCCAGAGGAAATGTGGAAACAAGTTACAAAAGGGTGTTATGCCGTCTATTCCGTGTTTATAAAGTGTGGATCAGGGACAATCAGTTCAAAATCTGCTGGGATACTCAGTGACACATACCTGTACCCGTTGAATCGAACTCCCAGAGGAGTGAGAACTGTAATTTGCTTTTCTCAGAAGCTACCTCAACAGGGGTTAAGGAATCACTGACAAGGATGGTTAAGAAAGCAACCCTCCCCATAATTCGCCAGTCCTGGGTTTACCCAGGAAAAAAACAGGGAAGGCAAACAAATGAACTTGTGCATCTGTGCATTTTCCAAGAATGTCAACTTCTTACATGCTTGCCATCTCCAATGCAGCTGGCTCCAAGCAGGTGTCCAATTCCTGCCTAATGCACGACTCCCCAGAGAAACAAACACTCTCCAAGAGCTGGCTACTTAAGTATGTGGATTCTCTCAACTTCCTTAGAACAGCCATGTGGTTTATAAAAATTAAATACACTCCGCTTCCTCGGCCTCCCCTGTTGGCCCACCTTTTCCCTCCTCCCCACTGACTTCCACCTTGCTCCCATTCCTTTCCCTTTACTTTCTTCTCTCGCTCGTCTCCAGGTTCCTCTCCTTCCCTTCCACTTCTCTCTCCCGGGCCTCTTCCTCTTATTCTTTGCCCCTCTACCCTCTAGCTCTCCTTCTCTCCTTTGCCTCTGCGTGTATTTGTCTCCCTGATTCCCCTCTTGCTCTGACTCTGTGTATCTCTGCCTTTTCGTGTCTCATCCTGCCCTCTCTGCTTTTCATCCTTGTCTGACTCTGTACATCTATCTGTCTCTGTCTTTCTGTCTCTCTGTCATACACAAGAACTCCCTTGCCCATTTTTCCTCTGGACACCCCAGCTCCTGGCTCCCTTTCCAACAAGGAGCCTCCAGGGCCCATCTTCCCGCCAAGCATGTGTGCGCCCCATGCTAAATTCAGCTAGCGCCCTCTGCAAGTCAAGAGGCTCACTCTCCTTACACGTTCTTGAGGATCTGCTGCCAGAAGACTCTGGTGATGAAAGGCCCCTGGTAGGGATGGAAACTAAATCATGGCTGAAAAGACGCAGCAGCCTATTGCACACAATTCTTTTGTGGAAAAGAAACAGCCAGGCCAGACAGCTCTAGTACCCAGGGCCCGAGGGGATGCCGCTGGGCCGAGCGCTAGCAGTGCAGGGTTCTTTGCATTGTAGAGTGTCCATCACTTTGTTTCCAGAGTACAAGCAGCGCTCTGCGCCAGGGGGAGGCCGTGGCGTGATGGTGCCCAAGGGGTGCTGGGAAAGATTTAGCATCTCAACATCAGCATCAAGCGTGTCAAAGCCAGTAAACCTCCGTGGAACACAGTCTAGTAAAAACCAGCAACCCTCTATGCATGCAGCCTCCCTATACTAGTAACTCCCTCTCCTCCCCTCCATACACACATCCCCAGCTGCTCTTCCATCTTCCAACCAGACACCCCTCTTTTATAGAAATATCAGAGCTTCCACCAGGAGCAGGGGGATCTGCCCCCAAAGCTACAGGTGAGCCAACTGAAGGATGGAGGGATTATGCAGCAGACCTCGGAAGATGCTACCTTGGAGTGGCATCTGGTACAGGACCGGAGTACTCTGCACACACAAAAATCACCTAAGGAGGGTGAGTTCAGAAGAAACTTTTCCAAGCGGAGCCACACCCTCGCCTAATTCTAATCTCTCCGTCTCTCTCCAGTCTCTTTCGGTCCAGCTCTCAAACTGACCTGTTCTGCACACTCAAGTGTGCACACCAGGTGTACACACCCTTCACACATACACACCCCACTCCTCTCTCTGAGTCTCGGGATAAAAGTGCTGAAGGCAGGTGAATAGGAATAAACTCGCCACCGCTCCTGGTACTCCACAACTCCCCCCCCCCCCCAACCTCCTGGTGGAAATCAGAGGCAAAACGCTGAGGTCTGGCCGGGAGCCCGGCCCAGGGAGCTGGGATACCCGCCGCCAGGGACCGCGAAGGAGGCTGGGGCTGCATCTGAGGGCCGGCCACGTCCGCCTCGCTGCAGCTGAATGGCCCCTCAGTTGCCTGCAAGTTGAAACCTCAGTCAGATGCACAATGAGGCCGCTGTTTCCCCGATCGGAGGCATTTGGATGCCTCACACACTCACCCCGAATCGGGCCTGAGAGCAGAGAGCTCGTTTCCTTACCCCTGTTCAGATGCGCCCCGAGAAGCGGCAGGAGCCTGGGCCCCGGGGCGGGAGTGGTTTCCCCTCCCCGGCACCGGCCACGGGAAGCCCGAGCAGGCCACCTGTTGGACTCTGCTAGATCATGCGCCCCCAAACCCGCACCGTGAGGCTGGACGCCCAAGGTACCCGATCCATCAGCGGCACAGAAATTTCACTTGCGCCTCCCCCTACGGCTACCTTTCCTGCGCGCACTCACACCCATGCACCCTCCTTTCCTGTCTCCACAGTCACTTCTCTTTCATCAAGCCGCGCTCAGCACCCCCCCCCACACACACACACACAGTCACACCTCCGGGGGGCCCCGGCTGCCCGGAGCGCGCCCCGGTGGCTGCGGATCTCCAAGCGCGGGGTGCCTGCCTGCTTCACAGGAGGTGGGGGGGGGGCGGCTGACAAGCCCCAAAGAGCCTGTTGGCGGGGCGCAGTCGGCGGTCTGCTCCACGGAGCCTGTTTCTCCGGGGGAGACGGAAGAGGTCTCCCTCTGTGGTTGGGAATGAAAAAGGCTTCCCGGGAAGTCCCGAAGGCAGACCGGCTTCAGGGGAACAGATGCGCCGCTCTGCTGCCAAAGCCCAGGAGGGGTGCAAGGAGACTCAACTTTCTCCTGTCTCCCCGCCATCCATGCAAGCTCCCAGCTGCGAGGAGAGAGGGGGGCTGGGGGGAGAGAGACGCCGCCGCCGCCACAACCAGGCTACTCACCCCGGGTACTGACGCTGCCTGCCCGCGCAGGGCACCCCCGCCGACGGACCCGCCAGGGAGCCTCCAAACGCCTTGCTCCTCCTCTCCCCCAGCCGCGCGGCGAAGGCTACGCGCTCCGAGCGGGGCAGCCGAGGGCGGTCGATCCCATGGGTGGCGAGTTGGCAGAGGGCGAGCCGCCCGGCTGGGGGCGCATCGCTCCCAGGACTGGCGCCGGCGGCGGCGGCGGCCGCTGCGGGGAGAGGGGCTCCCCGGGAAGTTGGCGGAGCTGCGGGCGGACTTTGCACTTCGCGCTCGCTCGGGCTCGAGCTGCCGGGCGCGTCAGGAGAGACCAGGGAGACTTGCCCGCGGCCCCGGGGCAGGCGCGGGCCACGCGGCTTCGGGAAGCCGCCTCCGCGGGCTGCCGCCGCCTAGGAGCGCAACCGCATCCACCTGCCTGGAAGCCCCGGCCGCGGCGGGCGGGAGCGGAGACCGCCGGAGGGAGCCGGGGTGCCTCCTCCCGCTGGCGGACACCCCCGGTTCAAAAACACCCCGCTCGCCCCAGCCCTGCGGGCCCCTCCTCCGGGCCCCGTCCTCCTCCCCTCCGCCCCGGCGCCTCGGCCTGCCGGCTGCGCTGGGCGCGGGCCAGAAGCTGAGCGGAAGGTGGCCGCGGAGCCCGCAGCATGGAGGGCGATCTCGCCGGCTCTGGCTGCGCTCCGGCAGCGCAGCGGCAGCAGCTGCCGCCGCCTCCCGCGCGCCCACGTGCCGGAGCCCCGGTGTGCGCGCTCCGGCCAGCGGGGCTGGAGGGAGGGAGGGAGCGAGGGGAGCCGCGGGCGGGCGGGCGGGGTGGCGGGGAGCGCCCGCTCCCGGGGGCAGCCGGGGGAAGCCGCCGCCCGAGAGGCTCCCGTGGGCGCAGGGCTGCTCTCTGCAGCTCCGGGAAGACCGGTGTGCCAGGCTGCCCCGCTCCCCCCGCCCCTGGCAGAGCGGAGGGAGCCGGAGCCAGGCGGGGGTGGGGGCGGGGGCGTTCCCCTCCGCAGGATCCGTCCGGAGCGGCCCCCCGGAGGCGGCGACGTGCCTCCGCCCCGGGGACAGGTTGCGAGTCTCCTTGAACCCCCCCCCCCACCCCCCTCACCTCTCCCCCTGCGAGGAATGGGGTTCGGAAACACCGGGTGAGGAAGTCTGCAGCTTCTCAGCGAGAGCTGGTTCCGGCTTGCCCCGCCTTCCTCCCCGAGTAAGCACTTTTCCCGTTAACCAGCGGCCTCCAAGGGGCTCCTCCTTCCAGGGAGAAAGGAGTTGTCTTGCAAGATGGGCCTGACAACCTCCAATCAATGGACAAATAATTAGTGCGCGCTCACTCTGAGCGAGGCCAGGTCCTGGACCGGACCAGCCGGCCCTGGCCGGTTAGGAGTTGAGTTGTATTCTGGGCTCTGCGTGGCCTGAGGCCGGCCCTCCCCGGGCCTCCTTTGCTTCCCCCATAAAAGGAGGCTCCTTCCTGATTGGAATAAGAAAGATAAATACCAGTGAGAATTTCAAAATTAGAAGACACTTTCAAAGGATGGGCAATATAGTTCAATGCTAACAAGAAACGGTGATTACACTTTTTAAAATCTCGGTGATAGAAAATGAGATCGCTAAGGAAACGCATAAACCCATGTGCAGTCCCTTACAGATTTCGTCTCCAATCTTGTTATTATCTTAATGGGGAAACCGGAACCCAGAGAAGACAAACGGCTTGCCCAAGACACACACAGCCAGTTTGGTTGGACACAGCCCGGTCCTGAGCGGCTCATGCTACAGGCCCGTATCAAATCATGCTCAGCACCATTGTGGTGAGCCATCTGCAGAAGGGGAGAGAGGTTCATTCCTTCTGAGGGTCCCACAAAACGCTTTGTGAAAGATGTGGGATTTAAGCTAAATCCTAGAAAGTAGGCAGGATTCTGATCTCTGGAAAAGCAAGATCATCCCAGGGAAGGAGAGAGGTCAAAATGAAAGATGTAGAAAGGATGTTCCAGGAGCAGCAAACAAGTTTGGAGCAGAGGTTTGCCTAGGTGATAGGGATCTGTGGAAGGGTTTTAAGCGGTAAAGGAAAAATAATGAAAGCTTCATTTTAGGATGATCAATATGTCCCTGTACAGGATGGATTAGAAAGAGGGGGGGAGGGGAAATGATGGAGGGGAAGGGAAGAAAGAACAGGAATTGCAGGCAGAGAAAATATTAGGTCAAGGCAGCTATCCGGATGCTGGTGATAGAAGTCTGATGAAATGTATTGGCTGGTAAGGCTGAAGTAAATGAAACTCTTCTGTTCTTAAGATCTGCGTTTTAGGAAGTACTCTGCTGTTGATTGCAGAGGGCACTGTGAGGAAAGGCATGCATGCCGGAGGTCCAATGGGAAATTGGGGGCTAACCCTCAGAGACAACAGAGGAGCTTTCACCAATAATTGATCCTAAGCTTATCTGGTCCCTTGGTTTCAACATTCAGCACCTGGGAACTGGACAGCAACAGTCTTTGAGGGGGGGAAAAAAAAAACTGGGGTAGGTTGAAGATTTTTCTCAAACAACCAAAAGCGACACCCAGAAAGGGAAAGAAAAATATTGTTTTATTTTATTCCTTAGAGACTCAAATAGATGTCCAAGGGATTCCTCAGGTCTTCCACTGGAAACACTTCATCTCCTGCAGACCAGCAGCCACAGAATCACCAGGGAACTTGACAGAAACAGAAAATGAGGAGCCTTCTTAGACCAAGTGGGGCAACATCCTCATCTTAACAAGATTCCTAATGGATTCGCATTACACAGGAAGTTTCAGAAGCATTTCTCTATCTGTTTCAGTCCTAAGCTAGCGTTCGTCAAATTTTTTAGTGTTATGCACAATAAAACTCAAAAAGCTTTAGCCTGGCCAGCGTGTCTCAGTGGTTGAGCATCGACCTATGAATCAGGAGGTTAAGGTTCAATTCCCAGTCATGGCACATGCTCATGTTGTAAGTCGGATCCCCAGTGTGGGGCATGCAGGAGGCAGCCCATCAATGATTCTCTCTCATCATTGATGTTTCTATTTTCCTCTCCCTCTCTTTTCCTTTTTCTGAAATCAAGAAAAAAATATATTTTTAAATGTTTTAGCCCTAGCCGGTTTGGCTCAGTGGATGGATGGAGCATTGGCCTATGGACTAAAGTATCCCAGGTTTGATTCCAGCCAGGGGCACATGCCTGGGTTGCAAGCTCTATCTTCCCCAGTAAGGGACATGCAGGAGGCAGCCAATCAATGATTCTCTCTCATCATTGATGTTTCTATTTCTCTAGCTCTCTCCCTTCCTCTCTAAAATCAATAAAAATATATTTTTTAAAAAATGTTTTATATTATACCATTGCTACACACACTAAATTATAACTTATATAAAAGTTTCACAAAGCAACACATCTGCTTATCTGTGATTTACTTTAATATTTTCTATTCAATTTATTTTATTTCTTTTAAAATGTATTGGTCATGCCGAGACCGGTTTGGCTCAATGGATAGAGCGTTGGCTTGCAAACTGAAAGGTCCCAGGTTCGATTCCGGTCGGGGGCATGTACCTTGCTTGCAGGCACATCTCCACTGTGGGGCGTGCAGGAGGCAGCTGATCGATATTTCTCTCTCATAGATGTCTCTGACTGTCTATCTCTCTCCCTTCCTCTCTGAAAAAAATCAATAAAATATATTTTTAAAAAATGTATTGGTCATAACCTACTAATTGGCTCTGTGACCTGCTAATGGGCTGAAGTTTATGGTTTGAAAAATATTGAGCTGTGCTATTAAGTCTTTCCACTTGAGGTTTTGGTTGCATATATGTATCTTATTTGTTCTACTAGACCGTGAATTCCTTGAGGTCAAAGTTGGATTTTTTTATCATTGAAATAAAGGCCAGAAGTTAACAAAGTTTGTATGTAGTAGCAACTCAGTAAGTTTTCCAGGAGTGAATCAATTATTGAATGCACAAATGGATGGAAGCCAGGGATTGGGGACAGACTGGAAAAGAAGGAAAAGAAATTTGGAGTGTAGGAAAAGACTAAGCCAAGAAAACATGTAGCCAAAAGTCCAATTCTCTGAAGCAAGATCAATGGGGTAGTGTTCTAAAACAATCATGCACCCCAAATGTTCCTCTGTCAGCCTGAATCTTATTTTCCAATAGAGTTTGCCTTTATTGTTTGACAAAATTCCAAACCTTGGGGACATGAGTTTGAAGAAAAGCTGTGGAACAGTTAACAGATTATTAGAGGAGGAAAATCAGTGAAGAAATGACAAAGGCAAGTTAGTGCAAACCTGACATGAAAGGAAGACTGTTTCTCTTAACTCTTCATTTCTGGGGCCAGGACTGCTGACCAAGGAGAGGGAAGAACTAGGATAGATTACTTACACTGAGTGGTCAGATTATTATGATCTCTGAACACATAATAATCTGGCCACTCAGTGTATATCCTATATAATAACAAGCTAATATGCAAATTGTCCCCTTGACCAGAAGTTCAACCAGTAGGGTTGAACCACACCCATGCACAAATTCATGCACCGAGCCTCTAACACACACACACACACACACACACACTGACTGGCCAGATTATTATGTGTTCAGAGATCATAATAATCTGGCCACTCAGTGTATATTATTGAGGCATGTTTTTTTCTGAGTACACAGAGATACTTGGCAATTATATCTCTCTAAAATTTGAAATGGCTTCTCTTTTTATTGTTCACACTATCACCGATGTCCCTCATTTTCCCCTCCTTTACTCACCTCCTATGTTCTTAGGCTATTCTCTTCACTTCTTTTATCCAGTGCCTTCTCCCCTCAACCTGCTCCTCTCTGATCTCTGTCAGTCTGTTCCATGTATCCACACCTCTGGTTCTATTTTGTTCATCAGTTTGGTTTGCTCATTAGATTTCACATTTAAGTGAGACCATGCGATGTTTTTCTTTCTCTGACGGGTTTATTTCACTTAGCATAATAATCTCCAGGTCCATCCATGCTGTTGCAAATGATAAGAGTTCCTTCTTTTTTACAGCTGCATAATATTCCACTGTGTAAATGTACCACAGCTTTTTTATCCACTCATCTACTGATGGGCTTCTTGGCTATTGTAAAAAATACTGCTCTGAACATAGGGGTGGCATATATTCTTTCTGATTGGTGTTTCAGGATTCTTAGGATATATTCCCAGAAGTGGGATCACTGGATCAAAATGCAGTTCCATTTTTAACTTTTTGAGGAAACTCCATACCGATTTCCACAGTAGCTGCACCAGTTTGCATTTCCATCAACAGTGCATGAGGGTTCTGGCTTCTTTTCAGGCACTCATTTCTCTGCTACAAGAAATGTAACACAAAGAATACAAAGTACTATTTCTCCTCAACCAACAGAACTATAGAGTGGAGAGTATTATGATTTACTTAATGTAAAGTCAAAACCTAAAGTGTGAATATTAGAGTCATAATATTTCATACTGCTAAGAGAACTCAAATGTCCACTAGTGCAAATCCTCATTTTAAAGTAGTCTGGAAATTACTGCAGATTCCCGTATCCCAGGGTCCACAAGAAAGCTGTGAGCCTAGGATTTCATCTCGGGCTTTCAGGCTCAGCCACCATGACTGCCTGTTCTGTTTGACATTAGGAATGCTACAGACTACACAGGAAGGAATCCTTATTTCGTTGTAAAGCATGATTGATGAATTGCCTGAAAAGGCTGAGAATGGACAAAATTGTTGAGCATCTACTATGGACTAGGTACTCCAGCAGGTGTTTTGTATGTATTTCATAAAGTCCCCATTTTTAAAAAATCCATGAGGTGAACAAATTTGATTCACATTTTGTAAATGAGGAAAGGAAGGCCCATCCATACACAGTTAATGTGTCCAAGATTTTAAGGCTAGAAAGTTCCACAGCAGGTTTTGAACAAAAGCCTGTTTTTACTCCTAAATCTACAGTCTCTTTTTCTGCTTTGCTTCCCGGCCATGGAAGATTTCAAGCCAAAACTGGATGGAACATGGAAAGACAGAATCCTGATTGGAGCAGAGGATTGAAATAGCTGATTTGATAAGTACCCCCTTATGATAAGATCCTGGGATGCAGTGAAGGGTTGTTCACATCAAGGTGGAAATACTAAGTAGTTTAAGTCCCCCTTGCTGTGCAGAATCCACAAACGGACTCAGTGGTGGCCCATCACACTTAAAAGTTAGTGTTGCTGTCGAAAGCTGCATTGGCTGAAGCTCAAAAGTAAATTCTGCGCCAGGAGAATTTCACTCCCTGTGTAAATTCGGGTGCTTGTTTGTCAGGCTAACAAACACCTACCTAAGCTAGCCTGGGGGTGGGGCAGGAAATTGATTTTAAATAATCAAGAGATCAAACATTTGGAAAATAATGAAGCAAGGCCTCTGGAAGAAACTAGAAGGTGGGAGTGTAATCCTGCTAGATTTTGTACATTCTTTTCTCTCTCTCTCTATCTCTGTATCTCTTTTTCATCTCACCGTCTTACAATGTTTCTACTTCTTTCCTCTCTTGCTGTAAAAGACCCCTCTCTCTACTTCTCTTCTCTTAGGGCACATAATGTCTCTCCCATGCATTTCACCTGCAATTCTGTGGGTTTTTAAATATATATATATTTATTGATTTCAGAGAGGAAGAAGTAAAGAGACATAGAAATATCCATGATGAGAGAGAATCATTGATCGGCTGCCTCCTGCGAGTCTCCCACTGGGGATCGAACCCACAACCCGGGCATGTGCCCTTGACTAGAATTGAACCTGCAACCTTTCATTTCACTGGCCTATCCACTGAGATAAATCGACTAGGGCTCACAAGCAATTCTTAATTAGCCATCTTTGCTCTTTGAGTCTTTTTTACCAGGAGAAGGTATCTCATTGGTAAATGTCTACCCCTGGACCATCAGACACAACTAGTACAGTGCAGTCATAGTAGCAACAAAGCTGCCAGGTGTTTAGTCCTGTGAATTAGATATGAAGGGGTGGGAGGTAAGTTAACTCTTAGAAAGAGTGCAGAAATGTGGCGACTACCCTCCTGAACATGACCATGACACGCCTAAGAAGTGATACTGATGATCTCAGTACACACAGGCTAGATCGTGTGAAAGAATCGAGAGCACCAAGGTAGTATGAGGATTTGGACATTACAGCTGGTTTAGAATCTTAGAGTTCAAGTGAGCCCCTTTTAAAGATCCCTGCTGCCCAGCCTACTTAACTCAGTGGATGAGCGTGGACCTATGAACCAGGGAGTCACGGTTTGATTTCTGGGCCTGTATCCGGGTTGTAGGCTAGATCCCTAGTCTGGCAGTAGATTAGTGATTCTCTGTCATCATTGATGTTTCTGTCTCTATCTCCCTCTCCCTTCCTCTCTGAAATAAAAAAATCTTTAAAAAAATATCTTTGCTGCCTAAGTGCCTGCCCGGATGGAGCAGAAATGATGAGAACTAATGAACGTCCCAGGCACATCCATCTGAAGACTCATTCTGTGCCCAGTTTCCTGGAAAGAACACTGAGTTGGAGTTCAGACAACCTGGGCTCACCCCCTGGCTCTGCCTTTACTGTTGATACAACCACAAGCACGTTTCTTTACCTCCCCAAAACCAAGGTCTAGTAAGCATGCCCTGCCTACCTCAGAAAGCCGTTTAAAGAAGCAAATGAAATAGTATTGGTAAAGCTGGCACTATGTAAAATCGAAAGCACTGAGCAAATGTGAGAGCTTATTAGTAATACAAGAAATAACAGGAACCCAATGAGTTGTAACACATAGGTTACCTTTGCAAATATCTATCCCACATGCTCTTTGGAATAGGAGAAAATCGTACTGCGGGGAATGTAATGAATGGGAAGTGTGTTTATTCTATCTCTATGAGCCATGCTCGGGTGAAAAAGATCAGCGTGCTCAAAAGGGAAGGGTTGAAAGTATATGGTTTCCATGAAATAACTAGTAGAAGTCTACTAGTAGTAGCAGTAGCAGTAGTAATAGACAGGGGTGGGCAATGTCCCTGGCCATATAAGGCCAGTGAAATCACTTACGCTGGCCCTGCTAAGGCATTAGGGGTGAGTTAATGAAATGTTTGACTAAATATAGCAGGCTAATTTTTAAACTGATCATTCTGAATGGCCTGAGAATGATGTCGCAAATATCCAAATGGCCCTTGGCAGTAAAATGATTCCCCACCCTTGCAACAGAATAACAACAATAACACCTGTTATTGTTATATATGTAAAAAAAAAGTCTGTAAAGATTTTATGTGAGTTTATTTGAGCCAAACTGTCAACAATTGCCAGGAAGCAGAATCTCAACATAGTGGTTTTGGGATAATGCTCCAGGAAATGGCAGTTTTTCGCCTTGTTTTATACATTCCAATCAAAGGAGGAGACATATGTGGATTATATGAAATCCGCTGGTGATAGATTAGGGAGGCAGGAGAAAGCAAAGTGGTGGTAGGAACCTCTGGGATTAGATAAAAAATAAAACGATAGACACTTACTTCTTTTACTTAGATGGGTTGCAGGATAATTATCAGTCAACAATTAACAAAGAAGGAATTCATGATCTCTGTCCTGGCACCTCGGGCATTTGGTTGTGCCTTGAGAAAAAAGGGAAGTTACAAGTTACTTTGATATTTCACAGAGAGGCTATCTTAGATGCAAAGACAGTAGGCTTAGTTAAGATCTAAGTTGACCTTTATCAAGGAAAATATTGGCCTAGGACATATCTACCCATCATAAACTGCTCTTAATGAAAGGTTGTTCATTTCAGACCATTCTTTGTGGTACTCTAGGTCTCTTGAGTTTGCAAGGCTGCCATGCAGGTCTTCCCTGCGTCCGGTTAGTATGGGGCCCTTTTTTCGTCCACACACTCTGTAGTGGCCACGTTCCAGGCATTATGCTAAATGCTTTCATGTTGTTGCTCACTGAATTCATATAACCTTCACATCTGGGTTCCATTAGTGTCCCTGTTTAAAGACTAAGAAACTAGAGCAAGACAATTTCATGATTTATCCACTGTCTTAAGATGATAAGCGGTAGAATCTAGATTAAATTTCAATTTATTTCAATCCAAAGTAAAAGTAAATAACCAATAAACAACTCCATATTGATAATTCTTAGGATAAGTATGGGATAAATGCCAAGTTTTTGTGGTGAAAAAATGTATTATAGAAAGGGAAGAATCTAACAACAAAAGCTATTCAGTAATAGCTCCGCATGTTTTTTGAAGCGTGATATTTTTTCATTGGTTTTGATAACTAAATAAAAAAAACAATTTAATTACTATACACCCATAGAAATGGCTCAAAGACTGTCAATACCAACTATTGGTGAAGATTCTGAGTAATAAGAATGCTCAGATTCATTGCTAATGGAAATACAAAAAGGTACAGCCACGTAGAAGAGTTTGGTTATTTCTTAAAAGCTAAGCATACTTTTACTATGCAACTGAGAAACTGTACTCTTCCAGGTATTTACCCAATTGATTTGAAGACATCTCCACACAAAAACCTGCAGGCAGATGTTTATCACAATTTAATTCACTGCCAAAATCTGGAAGCAACCAGTTTTTGCAGATGTCCTTCAATAGGTAAATGAATAACCAAACTATAGCATACCCACACAATATGTAGAATCCAACAACAGTATTCAGCAATTAAAAGGAATGAATTATTAAGCTATGCAAAGACACGGATGAACCTTAAGTGCATATTGGTAAGTGAAAGAAGCTAGCTTAAAAGGGTTACATGCTATCTGAGTCCTCACCAATACTATATTTTGGAAAAGGCAAAACTGGTGAGATGGTAAACAGGTGGGTGCCAGGGGCTTTGGTAAAAGTGGGGTACAGAGAAGAGGACTGAGCAGGGAAACCCAGGGGATTTTTAGGGTAGTGAAACTATTCTGTATTGGGAGATAAATTAACACTATACTTTTGTCAAAAACCATAGAACATTACAATACAAAGAGTGAATCTTAATTTATGCAAGTTAAAAAATCATTGAAAAGTTTGGGCACTCCCGGGAAGGAATTAAGACAAGAGAATCTAACTGTATTACAAATGTATGAAACATCCTCACCGAAGGAAGTGAGGTGCTGACTTAAATAACCAGAAGTGAGTGAAATCTGAAAGACTAAAGGCAAAGGATCTGCACATAAAACTAGTTGACCAAGTTTTTTCTCCTGAGGGATATAAGTTAACAATTATCCTGGAATTGAAAATTATGTAAATGATTGGTTGATGGTGGGAGTCAAGTTTCTCGCTCTTGGGGTGGGAAGTTTCAAATAAGAATGAATGAAAGCTGCCAGTTGTGGCTCAGAGGTTAAGCATTGACCCAGGAACCAACAGATCACCAGTTCGATTCCTGGTCAGAGCACATGCTGGGGTTTTAGGCTCAATTCCCAAAAGGAGGAGTGCAGGAGGCAGCAGATCATAGATCGAAGATGTTTCTCTCTCATCAATGTCTCTATCTCTCTATCCCTCTCCTTTCCTCTCTCTCTCTAAAAATTAATAAAAACATATTTAAAAAGAAATGGGAGAAACCTAGAATGCATGTGGTAGTGGATTAACATTGGGAATATCAGTGTGAACACATGTTTAGTTTAATACCACTACAGATGGATACATATTAAAATAATTATAAATATGTGAACATACACAGGTTAATATACATACATACATTTCCTTGCTCTGTTATTGGAGAAGGCCTGAAAGCAATGACAACTCAGTAACAATGAATACACCTAACATCCAGATCTTACTGTCTGATACCAATTCCCAGAAAGGAACTAGACCACGTTAGAGAAATGGCTGATTCTAGAACTGTGACAGGAAATGCATAAAATTATTCTAGGGTATCTCGTATTTCCAGAAAGTGAATAAGAGCTCAAAATACAACACTCACATGCCCTAGCAGGTTTTGCTAGTGGATAGACTGTCGGCTGAGGACTGAAGGGTTTCAGGTTTGAGTTTGGTCAAGGACATACAAGATGCAGACTCCTCCCTAGCCTGGGCTCTGGTCAGGGCCTGTGCAGGAGGCAACTAATTTAGATGTTTCTCTTATATCGATGTTTCTTTTCTCTCTGTCTTACCCTCTCTCTCCCACTCTCTAAAAATCAATGGAAAAATATCCTCGATTGAGGATTAATAACAATAAAAATACAACACACACACGCACACACACACACAAATGGGGGCATTTCAAGTGGATAAAGAACCCAACTTAAAAGATTATCAGTGTCCAAAGTGGGAATAAGTTAAACAACAAATTAAAGTAGCATTGGATCATAACCTAAAATATAAATAAATATTCATGTGTCTATACTAATATAAATGACTGAATGAATAAATAAATACATGGGGCAGTAAGAGACAAATCTCCCATACAGGAGAATTATAAATAATTTCTGTAGATGCTCCTCCTTCAATGAGATAAAGATAACTCTCCATCCCCTAAATGTGGACTGGACAGAGTCACTTCCTTCCAAAGAGCACAATGTGTGAAGAGGGGGAAAAAAGGCCCTTCATGCCCTAGCTGGTTTGGATCAGCAGATAGAGCATTGGCCTGTAGACTGAAGAGT
Organism: Lasiurus cinereus; assembly: GCA_011751065.1. NCBI lineage: Eukaryota > Metazoa > Chordata > Mammalia > Chiroptera > Vespertilionidae > Lasiurus > Lasiurus cinereus. The sequence continues at coordinate 12,527,670 of JAAGEH010000434.1, forward strand.
TCTGAGTTCAATTCCGGACCAAGGCATGTGCCTGGGTTGCGGGCTCAATCCCCAGTCAGGGGCTGCAGGAGGCAGCAGTCCAATGATTCTCTCTCATCACTGATGTTTCTATCTCCCACTCTCCCTCTCCCTTCCTCTCTGAAGTCAATAAAAAATATATATATATTTTTTTAAAAAAAGAGGACTTTTCCAATGGAGAAAGCTAAAAAAACTTCCCTCACCCTGGTGATCAAGGTTAACATCAACAGCAATGTCATGGTAGCATGTACTCTTGCTATCACGCATGTGATGAGAACAGCATTTTGCCTCTATGATCTTCCTTTCCATAACCCACACGAACTCATAACCACAGTCTAATTATGAGGAAAACAATGAACAAAAAAATCCTGAGTAGAGGGATTTTCTACAAAAGACCTGAGTAGTGCTCCTCAAAACTATCAAAAGCATTGGAAATAGAAAGTCTGAGGCGCTAGCACAGCCACAGGCACCTAAGGAGACTAAACGTTATGTGGTATCCCAACGGAATCTTGGAACAGAAAAAGGACATCCGATTAAGAATGAAGACATCTGAATAAAGTGTTTTCAGTTAACAATCATGTATCAATACTGGTTCATTAATTTTGACAAATGTATCATAGTAATTTAAGATGTTAATAATGGGAACTCTCTCTTACTAGCTTGATAAATTTTCTGTAAATCTAAAACCACTCTACCATAAAAACTTTATTTTTTGAAAATGTAAACAGTGACAATTATCTATAAAGTCTCAGGAGAAACGCTACAGGGAATGCATAGTATTCTTTCCTCAAATAACAAAATCTGTAAGTCAAAAGAAAACTAAACTAAAAAATGAAAACAAAACTGAACTAATTTAGACTCATCAACGAGAAAGAAATAACAGTTAATTTTCCAGACGGGTCACTGTCCCCTTTTGAAATCATTAGAAGTTCCATGTTCTCGTCAAGAACAATCTTTCTCTCATTTTTCTGCTTGCTGGGCCTGTTCTCTTCACATCTAATGGCTATTTAGACATCTCGAAGACAATATTGATCTGCGTTTTAAAGTGGAATTGATTATGCACCATGCCACCAAGCAAATGTCCCCTTCCGTGTGGGCCTTTTGCCTTCCTGCACATTAATGCCATTTCATCAACAAGTGTTCCCTGGCTGTTAGATTCTGTTCCAACTAAGCAGATAAAGTCAAACTTTGTGAAGAGGGCTTGATTCAGGTTCAAAAACCAGTTGCAAAATGCAAGTGTGAAGGGAGGCAGCTTATGTCTGGGGAGAAGTGGAGAGGAAAATCCTTTCAAAAACATGATTGGTTTTTATCATCTGGAGATGAACTAGTGAAGAAAAATGTGTGTATGCTAATTGTGGCCATTTGAACGGAGGAAGACAGTTAGGAAGTGATTCAAATTCTAATTTCATCCACTTTCCTCATCTGTTCATTGGCTGGTTGGAAGAGAGAAGAACAAAACTGAGAACTTCCAGCCAGGTCAGGATTACAAAAAGAATTCTCCATGCTACTCCTCATGCACACACTATGGCAAGCCAGGCAGAAATGAACTATTCTTATGGACTTCAAAAACTGTATAGTTTTTCCACAGGTATTTTCTCAGTGCACTGTTTTCTTTGGAAAGCATGTTTTATGTGAGTTCCTTTTGTTGTTGTTGCAGTTTTAAGTAGCTCAAATATTACTTCAATGCAAAATATTTGTTATCCCAGAAAATGTATTCAGAATTAAAAAAATTCACAGCCAACATACCAATGGAACCAAACATTTTTTAGCATTCTGGAACCTCAGGAGATTAAATTACTTCTGCAAGATGTGAATTTTTTGAGCTTAGTAAACTTAATTAATGGTTAGAAAATACTGAATTAAGATACCATGAAGTATAACCCAGCAATTCCATTCCTAGGTATATATCCCAAACTGGCATTCAGCCAAAAACCTGTATATGAGTATTCGTCGCAGCAGTATTCACAATATCCAAAATTTGGAACCAACCCAGATGTCTATCAGTTGATGAATAAATAAACAAAACGTAAACTATTTTTCAGCCAAAAGAGGAATGATAGATGCTACAGCATGGATGAACCTTGAAAAGATAATAGTAAGTGAAAGAAGTCAGACACAAAAGGTCACTTAATGAATGATTCCCTTTACATAAAATATTCAGAATAGGCAAATTCAGAGACAAAGGCCTGTGAGTGGTTCTGAGAACCTGGGGGGTGTGGGGAATGGGAAGTGACCTCGCCTGGGGAGAAATGAAAATGTTCTGGAACTAGGTGGGTGTACAATATTGTGAATAAACCAGGAGCCATTAACTATACACTCCAAGATAATTAAACCAGTGGCTTCTATATAAAGTGAATTTTACATTGATATAAAAATATGTATGCATATGTTGGGAAGCACCAATACACTGAACCACCAGCCTTGAATAATTGTAACTACATATAGTGTCCATGTAAAACACAGGGGGAAGAAGCAGACAGGCAGGATAGACCCTCCTAGGCAAAAGAATATTGAGAAAAAGAGCAGCTTTTTTCCAGGGGAATCAACTCCCTATTGACACTCTGTCCAGCTGTTCTCTTCTACCTAAAATATCAGAAGTAGAAATTTTAAAATAACCTCCCACTGGGCATAAGAGCAGATGAAACTGAGATGGCCTGTCAGGCCAGGAAAGATGCCAGGGTGGGTCCAACACCAAGTATGGATCTTGCGTGGCATCTGAGAAATGCATCCAGAGTATCGGCTTTGGTCTGCAAAGCCAACACCAAACCTAGCCAGCCTGCAGAATAGGTTGCTTAGCAGACCCATACAGATGAACCCTTGAGTGGATGGAGAGTGGACAGGTAGCTCATCAGCAAAGAAACATGAGCATGTGAAAGGACACAGGGTATACACAGGAAACCGGGAAGGAAGCCAAGTTAAAGCAGCATTTGCCAAACAGATTTGGTCTTAGGTTTCTCTTTTTAGGGGGTGGGGCGGGAGGAGTAGAACCTCTCTTATTATGTCTCAAGGCACTAGCGTTTCATGAGTCAGAGGAATGCACAAATGAGGCGAAGTCGATGGTAATTCACAGAGCTACAGCATCAACACTGATTATAAAAGCAGTTTCCACTTGCTTAATCCTGACTAGGGGCCAGGTTTGAGCTAAGAGCATCACAAGGGTTATCTCATTTCAAAACACTCACAATGAAGCCTCCAGGCAGTTATGATCCCCATTCTAGGAGGACCCGAGGATACTGAGGGTTGGCAAGGTCAGAAAACTTTCTTAAAATCTCACATCTCTCTGGTGGTTCAACTGGTGCTTGAGAGCAGTGCCTGCTCTTGTAATCACAAGATATCTTCAATAAAAGCTACAGGAGCAGAACGTTTCTGGGGTGAAGCCAGGGGGCCCTTAACCTGTAAGAGTCTCACCCTGAGGAAACATGCAAAAAGACTTCGAAAGGCCCAGCAGCTAGCCAGCGAAGGACAACACAAAAACCAGCCTTAAAAACACAAGCAAATCCTATACACTGGCAACAATATATGGATGGGCCCTGAAGGCATTATGCTAAGTGAGATAAATCAGACGGAGAAAGACAAATACTGTATGATCTCACACGTGGAATCCAATCTTTTTAAAAAACACTAAGTTACAGTAAAAAGGGACACATTGGTGGTTACCAGAGGGAGGGGCGATTGGAGGAATGTGGCCAAAAGGGGCAAACCTCGGGTTATAAGATAAATATGTACTAGGGATGTAATGTACAACATGACGATGCTGTAGAAGACCGAAGAAACCCAAGCGACGCTTAGAGAAATGGAGTTACACGGCTTTATCACGCCGGCGGTCTCAGAAGAGTTGCCTCCAAAGTCTGAGCAGACTAATATGGTAGAAGCCCTTCTTTTATCCCCTTTTGTTTTCTTTGTCCCCCAATATGGATGGGGACTTCCGGACCTTTCGTGGGCTTTGCAAAAAGCCTTGTGGGTTGGGATGGGGTTCTTGAGATCATATCTAAGGGCCTGGCCTGGCAGTGCTGATAACCCCCTCTAAGGGTTGTGTATTATTCATGGTTTATGGCCTCTGTAAAATGGGAGCATTTAGGTAACAGTTCTTGCAAACATCAGCATTACATTGGAATTAGCCGTTTAGCCTCCTCAATGACTCTAGCTAATAGTACTATATGATATATAAAAATGTTGTTATGAAAGTAGATCCTCAGAGGTCTCATCACTGGAAGAATTGTTTTCTTTTTATTATATCTATATGAGGTGATAGATGCCAACTAACCCTATTATGGTAATCATCTCAAAATTTATGTAAGTCATGCTGGGTACCTTAAACTTATACAGCGATGTATGTCAATTGTTTCTTTTCTTTTCTTTTCTTTTTTTTTAAATATATTTTATTGATTTTTTACAGAGAGGAAGGGAGAGAGATAGAAAGTCAGAAACATCGATGAGAGAGAGACATCGATCAGCCACCTCCTGCACGCCCCACAGTTGAGATGTGCCCGCAAGCAAGGTACATGCCCCCAACCGGAATCGAACCTGGGACCTTTCAGTCCTCAGGCCGATGCCCTCTCTACTGAGCCAAACCAGTTTTGGCTGTCAATTGTGTCTTAATAAAACAGTGGGGGTGGGCAGAGAACTGCCTCTGTCATACTTTTAATAATATCATGCATCATAGTATAGGTGACTCATGAAGTTGTGATCCCAACACATAATATCTGTATAGCTTACGACATTCTGTCTTTTATGATATAATAGTAGGTGGCACTTATCAAGTACATTGGTTATGCATTTTGCATGGATTAGCATATTTAATATAACAATGTTATAAGCTAAGAACTATTAGCACTATTTAACATAAAAGAACCAGAGTACAAGGCGGATAAAATCCCTCACCCAAGAGTAGAGTGGATAAGCATCTGACATGAGTATTAAACTCAGGTTTTCAGCTCAGGCACACTTGAGTTTAAAACTCCTAGATTCAAAAGTGCTCCACATTTTCAGTTGTCAGCCTGGGAAATTAATTGGAGGCAAATGGTTTGGATGGCAGAAACATATGTGTTTGATGTATATGTCAAGTGCTCAGCTCCAGTGCTACGCTGAGCCTGAGGCAAAAGGAAAAGCCCGTAATACCCATCTGCCTTTGTTTAAAAAAAATTTTTTTTTAATTTTGTCGTGGATTTGCTTTGGTTTATTTTGATTTTTAAAACACTACATAAAACATTATTTATCTTTAATACTGAGTTTGGGGGCAACCCTGTACATTTTGCACCCTCAGGAAGTCCCTGACTTGCCTCATCCTAGTCCTGGCCCTCCTCCTTCACGTGGTGTCTGATATGCACAGAGCATGCAAAAAATATCAGCTTGCATATTGTGTTTAATTTTTACGTCCCTGTTTCCTGTAAGTCCTCATACTCTTTGAAGGCAGTGACGATAAGTCACTTTTTGTAATCTTGCTCACCACTAAACTCTATCTTGTCACAGTTAGGTCCTCAAAAAAGTATTTTGAATGAAAAATGTTGCCTCTCTCACTTTCACCGGTGGTAGAGTCATACTTCACAATGCCCAAGGTAACTCTTATAACGAAGCACTTGGAATCTGACTATCGTCTTAACTTTCTATCAGCTGCCAAGTCAAATGGTACCTGACCAAAAAAACCAAGGTAATAATTAAAGGTCAACTTTGATTTCTCTCAGTTCTGCTCCAAAGTTCTTCCTCATTGAAAGTTTTTAAGAACCACTTTTGGTTTTCTCAAGGACACCCTACATCACTCTAACTAATCCTCCCCACGACAATGCAACTCCTGCTGCTAATGAGTCATGATACTTCGTGTGGCCGGAAAATGTAGGCCAAGGAGTCCTTTCAAAGTTTTGAAAGATAAGTAACTTTGTGTTGGTACAGTCATCTGACCAACTGAAGGTACTCTGCAGAGTAAGAGAGCTGGTAATTCAGGCAGCCTGGGTTTACATGTTAGCTCTGTCACTTATTAGCTGTGTGGTACCTGCAAGTAATAGAACCTCTTCAAACCATATCTGAGAGGTGGAGATAATAATCATACCTACATCAAGTGACTGTTCTAAGTTCTAAGTGAGAAAATGCTATGTCTAGCACATAGTAATTGCTTACTACATATGATTCTAATTTCTCACTTAATACTTAGAGGCCCCGTGCCCAAAATTTGTGCTTGGGGGAGGGGTGTCCCCTCAGCCCAGCCTATACTCTCTTCAATCCAGGACCCCTCAGGGGATGTCTGACTACCAGTTTAGGCCTGATAAACCAGCAGTTGGACATCCCTCTCACAATCTGGGACCACTGGCTCCTAATTGCTCGCCTGCCTGCCTGCCTGATTGCACCTAACTGCCCCCCTCCTGGTGGCCTGGTCACCCCCCCCCCGACCAGCCTAATTACCCCCAATTGTCCCCCCTCCACTGGCCTTGATGCTCCTTAGTGGCCCCTCTCTACCGGTGTGGTCAACCTCAACTGCCCTCTCACCAACCTGGTCACCCCTCACCGCCCCCGTCTGCCAGCCTGGTCGTCCCTCACTACCCTCCTTCCCGCTTATCTGGTCGCCCCCAACTGCCCCCCTGGTTGCCCCACACAGTCTGCTACTCGGTCATTTGGTCACCTCTCACTAACCTCCCTGCCAGCCTGGTAGCCCCACACAGCCTGTTCGATCATCCGTTCAGTTTTTTTGGATGCATTGGTTGCTTAGCCACATAGACAGATGAAAGATAGATAGATAGATAGATAGATAGATAGATAGATAGATAGATATTGGGAACTACAGTGGTACCTCGAGATACGAGTTTATTCGTTCCGTAACCTTGAGGCGTGGAAAACTATGAGACACTCAAGTCGTGGTAAACAGGTGGGTCATGTGCAGCCAGCTGATCTGCACGATTACTCCTATCTCAAATGTTGCTCAAATTTCAAAGCAAAAATCACTCGCTTGACGGCTCGTATCTCAAAAATCTCATATGTTAGGGTTCTCGTATCTCGAGGTACCACTGTATTATATTCTAGGTTCTGGACTTGGCATGGGAGTACAAGCTAGACTAGGCAAACAAACAGGGGTCATTAAATTATTCTATACTCATTGAGTATCTACTGTACAAGGCACTGTCCTAGACACTGAAGGAGAACAAAGAGAAATAAGACAAAAATCCCAGCCTTCATGACAGTAGTCCAAAAAATTTATTCCTTTAAATAAAATTTTATTCCTTTACTCATAAAGTAAACAAAATGATAAATAAATATGAGTTTGTTAAGGATAAACCAGACTATGTAATGTTATTGTCAATTCAGTGTAAGAAGGCCTGGAGGGAAAAAAAATGTATCTTTGCTCAATTACATGAAGCAAATAGTTTATTCCAGGAAAATGTAGAAAAAATTGCATTAGGTGAGAGAAGATGTGGATTCTGGATGCAATCTGTACTAGTAATGGTAGCTTGGTGAAATCATTTCACCTTTCACCTATAGCAACATGTACCAGCAGGGGTAGAGAGAATATATGTAGAGATGAATCCTGCAGTTGCTGATAAGGAATATAAAAGTAGATAAAGGGGAGTTATTGTTATAGAAGCCTTCTCCCATAATAGTGGATTAAGTATGCTGGCAAAGACCCAAAAAGACAATGATAACACGAGCTAGGATGGCTCTCAGAAGCTTAGAGAAAGCAATGGCCCTAACTAAGGAAATAGAAATGCCAGAACTGTCATGGAAGATGATCAAGGAGAAATCAAAAGACTGTACATGCTTAAGATATGTATTATATAAGGCTGAAAGCCAACTCTATTCTATGGGAGAAACATAGAAAACATGAGAGATATATTTTACAATGCAATGGGGAATATACCAGTGAGCAGTGCACCAAAAAACATTGAGAACTCAGTGGTGATTGTCCTTTTTTAGACCAGAATCAACAGGAAATGCTGTTTCAAATTGGACCCCTTAACAGCAGTGAGACTGATAGATCATTGCCAGTAAACCCAAGTGGCAGTGCTTAACTATTAGAATCAAGGCACAATTATCTGACTGCAATACCAGTCAGAGTGGCAGCCAGGGAGGCCTGTCCTGCAGACAGCAATAGAAACAAAGAGAAGAACATAGCATTCCTAGGAACAAGATAGATAGGCTGGCAATAGGGCATTGTTTAAACCGGAAGTCAGCAAACTATGACCTCTAAGTCAACTCCATCCTACCACCTGTTTTTGTCCAGTTTATAAGCTAAGAATTGTTTTTATGACTTCTATTGGCTGGGGAAAAAATAACATAAAGAAGAATATTTCATGACATGTGAAAATGGCATGGTTCAAATTCAATATCCATGGACAAAGATTTACTGGAACACAGCCATGCTTACTCATTACATATTATCTGTGGATGCTCGAGGACTAAGTTAGCACTGATATCTAGGGACTTGAAGTGTCATCATGTCCCCCTTTTTAAAGTGGCAGCATATTGAGAGGGCCAGGTAATACATAGCTCCCAATAAATCCAGTTGGTCCATAAACCTCACCAGGACATTTTCCTAGTCCCTACCTGTATAAATGGCACAGGCATACTTGGTCACTTGGAGAATCCCCATATTGGTTCCCTGATCCGTCACAGTGGGAAATGTCAAGTGGAAGCTTCTGAAACTGGCCAAAACTGTACCATATAATATACCAAAGATTGTATCAGATTTAAGGCCTAAGTATGCAGAGATAGTGTACTGATTTTTTATTTACCCCATTTAATTCATAAGTTCAGGTTTGGCCCCTACAAAAATTACATGGATCCTAGAGAATGATCGTGGATCAGATACAAACTCCAACAAGCATCAGCCCCAATAGCAACTGTTGTGCCCAACATGGCAACCTTGATAGGACAGATTAAGACAGGTTTGTACATGCTACAGATCCAGTGGTCTGGCAGATGCATTCTGTCCCATTCCTGTTAGGAAGGAGGATCAGCAGAACTTTGCGTTTAGGAAGGATGGGCAACAGTATAAATGTATGGTCTTGCCCCAGAGCCATGTTAACTCTTCTGTCCACTGTTGAATCTAAACCATTTGGACATTTTGAAGACTATTTCACTGGTCCACTACATGGATGACATCATATTAATTGGACCAGGTAAGCAGTAAGTGGTTAAGTATATTTGGGAACTTGATAAGACATATGCCAAGCACAGGGTAGAATATTAAATCCTACAAAGATACAGGGTCCTACCACATCAGTGAAAATTTTAGGGGTCCAGTGGACTGAGGCATCCCAGGATATCCCCTCCAAAGTAAAGGACCCGTTCTTTCATCTTGAACCTTCTACTACTGAAGAGGAAATTTACAGATTCTGGAGGCATATCTAAGCCAGATATATCAGTTAGGGAACATTCAGGTAAGTTTAATATAAAGACTTAGTAACAGGAGATTGGCTAAAGAGAACTTGGGAGAATATAGGAATCACAGATACAGAAGCAGCCACTACTCAGCTAGAGCTGAGGCAAGTACCCAAAGCTCACCCAAGGCTGTGATTCTAAACTCATTGGAGAGGGTGTGGCTGTAAACCACTGGAATACAAAGAATTTAATCTCTGAGATGCTGCAGGCTGAGACTGGCCAAGAAAATGGTCTCCTGGGCTATCAAGGAAACTTTCTGAGAAGCTGCCAGGAGGGGGTGCTGTTGAATTCACTAAGAAGTCAGCTGGAACCTGGGGGATTCCCCAGAAGTATCTTAAGATTTGGCAGAAACTTGCTGGGCATGAACTCCACTAAGTGCCCAGAACACCAAAAGCAGTGACCTAGAAACTAGGAACAAGGAAAGTACACCAGAACCAGAAAAAGAAGCCCCTTTACCCTACAGTGACCTTCCAGTGCCCTCTACTGGCAAAGTTTAACATCATACTCTTTGCTGACAAAGGAGAAATGGCTGTATCATCCAAGCAGGGCAAGGATGACTAAATTCAGAGTTGAAAGGCAATAATAACTTGATATCAGGCACAGTCCACCCCTTTGAATATTCCATTTTTCTATGCATCTTCATGAACACTTCTGAACCTCCAATACAATGCACCAAACATGTTTTGCCTTCCAAGATACAGCTATCTTTTGTACAAGTGAAGATGCTTCACTCTTCCCTAAGGGAAGAAACACGAAGTCCCACAATCTTTGTATCCATAGGAGACTATATTAATTAGCCCTCAGGTTGTGAGGCCTGATGAATATCCTGCTACCTAAAGACTAAACTGTAAAGTTTACCCCCAAAACTTGGATGAACAATAGTAACAGGGGAAAGGGGGAGAAGATAAATGGTTAGCATATACAAATAAACACATACACTTTTCTGTAAGTAGTCAGTCACAAGGCTATATTTGACATCTGTGACTTCCTTATCATTTTGATAATGCTCTGGCCCTCTGGTAGAACTGCAGCAGGTCTGAGTTTTACCTGATGGAGTGAACAAACCTTTATTTCTGAAGGGTTTGAATCCTATATAATCCTACCTTTGTTTGCTTCTCTAGTTTTTCACTAACCTTTGCAGTTGGGCAGGGAACTATCAAGAGGTACCCCTAGAAAATGCATACATGGAGATTTCTTTGCCCCCACTCCATACCAGCCCAAGTACTCCTTGGTGGTCAGAATCAAACATGCCAGATCATGGAGTAACCCCTTTTTCTGACATTGGTTCAATAGTATAAGGTGCCCGAAAGGCCAGGTGGCAATCTTATCTCCAGTTCAATTCAGGTTCAAAAGGGAAGGACTTTCTGCAATACACTATGGCATAGATGAATCCTTGGGGACATGGTGTTAAGTAAAAGAAGCCAGTCACAAAACCACAAATGATTCCACTTACGTGAGGCACTTTGAGTCATCAACATTACAGAGACTTTCTAGTAGAGTGGTGGTGTTCCTGGGCTCAGGGGAGGAGGGATTGGAACATTATTGTTTAATGGGCATGGAATTCCAGTTTTACAAGATGAAAAGAGCTCTGGAGATGGATGGCGGTGATGACTGCACAGCACTGTGAAAGCATTGAATACCATCGAATAGGACACTTAAAATGATGAACACGGTAAATTTTGTTAAGTATATTTTGCCACAATAAAAAGTTTTAAAAAATCTGCAGGTGGGTTACTGGGTATCAAAAGGATAGGAGCCACTCCCACTTCCACACCTTGATTCAGGAACCCACGTATTCTCGCAATGGGAAAGAGCCCACTTATAATGAAATCTGATTTAAAGCATGTACTACATCCTCTAAGACAGAACCTCATCTTTTACGGTATTGCCTCCTAACTATTGCTATAACTAAGTCTTTAGTGAGCTTACTTTTCATAAAAGCCAGTCACTTCCAGATTATGAACCATGTAGTGAGATTAATTAATTCCCTGGGCATAAATTCACTTACTCAATCCCTTTGCTGTAAAGTGGGTTTCTTTATCACAAGAAATGCTCTGTGTTATACATAATGACGGGTAAGGCATTCTGTGTGTCCATCATGATGGTTATGGTGGAAACATGGATGAGGAAGGCAAATTCATATCCCAGAATATGTGTATATTCCACTGAGCACAATTCTGTGCCCTTTTCATATGGAAAAGACCCAGTCATCAAGCTGCCACCTGGTATCTGGCTGATCACTCAAAAGAACAATTTCATATCAGGAGTTCAATGCTAATATCTACTGTTGTCAGGCACTCAGCGGTAGTGTTATTCAGGTCAGCGGTGCTAAGAGGAAGTTCATGCAGCTGAGCCTATAGGTAGCTTCATCTCTGCCTCTATGTTCATGGGTTCAATGAGCAATCACTTGTGTAGCTGAAACGAAAAGGTTGTCTGACACCCAGAGAGCATGTCACTTTGTTTGCCTGGTTATTCTGAGCCTTTTCTGCAGTGAATACACTTTGTGTGGCATTCACAGGCAACACAAATATCTTCAAAGTCCTTGCCCATCCTGAAAGGTTTATCCACATACTTCTTTCCCAGTCTACCTTGTTACCAATAGAATGCTGTTCCTTTGAAGACCTAACCACCCAGGCAAACTGTTCCCAGCTCCCTACAAATCATTGTCGATCCATACTTCCCATCCACGACTCATCCCTGACAAAGTAAACAACTGGATGAACCTCTTGATGTTGCACCCAATAGGAGAATTTTCCTTAATCACTGTCCTTCAAGGCCAACCTTCTGTGGGTCTGTATTGCTATAACTGTCCACTTTCAGATGGTACCAAGCATATCATGATATCTACCTGTAAACCAGGCTCATTATATTTTTTTTATTCTTCAGTCAACTGGTCATAAAGAACTCCCCAAAAGGCCATCGACATGGATTGTGGGATAGGAAGCAATAATTATTGCAGGAGCAAGAGCCTTCTGCTCATTACTTAGTAGTACCTTGTGCACCTGCCTGAGCTCAGTCTCTATAGCCATTCCACAATTATAGATTGATGGTGTGCATGCCCAACCTGATGGCTGAGTGTGTCAGGTACACCCAGTTGATGATGAGAAGCTCAGGCCACATGGTCACCTGAAGCACCATAATTAGGCATGTCATCTCCATCAAGCCCAGCAGCAAATCAGAAGAGGAACTGCTTCTCAAAATGATAATAGTTATCAGTACAAGAGATTGGCTTCAACATCCTACAAGTCTGTGCTGTGATCTATGGGTGCCTTTCAGAGGCTCAATACAGCATCCCTAGTAGCCATGGAGACGTCAAATATCATTGAATTTGCAGGATCATAAGGCCCAAGTGATGGAGCAGTTTGTAATGTAGTCTGGAATTGCTCCAGAGCCTTTTTTCTTTCTGTTCCCCAATTGAAATTGGCAACCTTACAAGATGACTTTGTAGATAGGTCAAAGCAGTCCACTTAAATGGTATATATTGACTTCAGAGCCCAAAAAGCTTTACTGAGCACTGTGCCTCTTTTTTTTCATAGTGTGTGGCACAAGGTTCAACAACTTGTATTGAACCTTGGAGGGGCTATCTTGATATGCTCCATAAGTGAACCCCTAGAAACATCACCAAAGTGGTGAGCCCCTGAAACTGTATGTGCTCTATCCCCACACCCTCTACTTCATATGTTTTTCCAAGACATCAAAGTACTTGCTACTTTCTGCTCATCAGATAAAAATTGCATAACATCATCAATGTAGTAGAATAGTGTGATATTTAGAAGAAGGTCAAGTTGATCAAGATCATTGCAGATTATATTAGGGCAGAGAGCAGAACTGGTATAGCCTTGAGGCGAGATATAAAGATGTATGGTTGGCTCTGCCAGATAGAAATATAGTGCTTCTTGTGGTCCTTAAACACTACTATGGAGAAAACACCATTATACAGGTCTGCATTACCATATGTCAAGAGCCATGTCAATTTGCTGTAGAAAGTAAGGCTATATCTGGGACAATTGTAGCTGATGCCTGATTAAATGTAGGATAATCCACAGTCATCCTTCAAGATCCACTCAACTTTTACATAGGTCAAACTACGGATTAAACTGACATATTATATGTATCACATCCCCACACCTTTTAAATATTTGATGGTGCCACAAATCTATGAAAAATTCCCACAGGGATGCACTATTGCTTCTGCCTAACTATCTTGGCAGTGAAGTTCCTGGTGCTTCCAATCAGCCTTTGCTATCATAACAGCTGTCACTCAGTGTATCAAAGAGACATATGGACATTCCACCTATTCTCCAGTGTATCTTTTCAAATTATTCAGTGAGGGATTGGAACATACAACCACAGAATTAGTCTGGGGTGAATTGCACTTACTATGATTAAGACTTCATCTATTACTTGATTGCAGTAAGCCTCTTACTTTGAGTGTGTCCCCACCAATTAGCTTCAATTCAAATCCACTGTCTAGTAATCTCTGAAAGGTCTATGCATTTCCTTTTCTCCCAATGCTTATTCACTCCTGTATTGTTGCAGATTGATAGCTTGTACTTGCAGCGATGTTACAGGGTCCTTCTTCAAGAGGACCCAGACTTCCATGACAGGGCCCAGGGGACTGTGAATTGACATAGGTCCAAAAATGAGGCTGTAACTCACCACTGTGCAGATACATGTCAGCCTGAAAATGGTGAGCCGAGACTCAGACTAGTCAAAGTGGCTCTTAGTCACTTGCTGGGTTAACACTTGAGCAGAAGATGTATTACCTGAGAGTGAAGGGCTTTGAGAGCAGCTACAGAATCAGGAGCTGCAGTCTACTCTACTAATCTTGCTCTTTTAAGTTTGTCCAGGAAAAGGAGCAAAGAATCCTGCAGAAACTGGTGTCGAACTTGATGAAATTATCTGAAACCAAGCAGGTCTAAACAGTGAATGCAATGAACTGTAGTGGATGCTGTGGTATAACAACTATAATCATTCTTTAATATTAGCTCAGCCGTTACCTTCAGCATCCAGGTGTTGTCTTTGGATGGCTCAGAGCTGTATCTCTTCCCATTTTGTATAACCTGGCTCAAGTTTCTGACCTCCAACTTGGGCACAACCTGGTAGATGCAAGATTGTGGGTTTATCCCAGTTTGGAATACCTCTGAAGGGTTACCCTGCTGTATGAGCTCCTTGCTCCCTTGTAGCAGATCTCTCTCTAATGTAAGTTATTCTATATAATAATCCTATATAATAAAAGGGTAATATGCAAATAGACCAAACAGCAGAACAACCAAACAACCAATCAAAGTGTAATGTGCTAATGATACGCTAAGTCTGCTCAACTGCTCACTATGACATGCACTGACCACCAGGGAACAGATGCTCCTACCAGGAGGTTAGCTTGCTGCAGGGGTCCGGCTGATAGGGACTGAGCGAGATGGGCCAGACACACCCTGGATCCCTCCCACAATCCCTTCCCAGCCTAATCATGGACCAGTAGCCTTCACCCTCTCCCAATCTAGGACCCCTTGGAGAATGTTGGAGAGCCGGTTTCAGCCCAGTCCCATAGGCCACACCCCATGGGATAGCTCCAGACACAGGAGCTCTGATGGGGACTGATTGGGCACTAGTCTGCTGCAGGCACAGTGGGGCAGGATGAGCGGGAGTGGCAGGTAGGAGCTACAGGTGGCATTAGACTGTGGGTTTTGGCCTGATCCCTGCAGGCCATCCAGAGGGACCCCACCCATGCACAAATTTGTGCAATGGGCCTCTAGTATTTAATAACCCAAAATAAGTTAAATACAAAAATAAAAGTATGGAAAATGTATACATTAAGGTATAACAACAGGAAACTACAATACCTATATTAATAGATGAATTAGATTTTAGGCAAAAGCATCAATAAAGATAGAGAGGGTTACTAAGGATAAATGGTTCAATGTACCAGAAATAGATAACAATCACAAACTGATTATGAACCTAACTAATAATTGCAAATGTAAAAAGCAAAAAATGGGCAGATTTACAAAATATTTTGATAAATCTACAATGACCGGAAGGAACATTCTCTATAAACCAATAAATCAAGCATACAAAAAAAAAAAAGATTTAAAAACCACAATTAATAAGCAAGTCTCAACAAATTAAAAGGATTGGTTTGCTACCAAAACATTCTCCAACCATAATGCAGCTGAGTTAGAATTCCAAATATCTCAAAAAACAGAAAAATATATAAATTTCCAAACCTTTAAAAATTGAAATGCACATTTAAAGAATTAATTGCACTTATAAAACATAATAGAAATTAGAAAACCTTTTAAACTGCACATTAATTAAAGTATTACATGTCAAAACTTAAGAGATAGCCCTAGCCAGTTTGGCTCAGTGGATGGAGCATCAGCCTGCAGAGGGAAGAGTCCCAGATTTGATTCCGGTCAAGGGCACATATCTGGCTTGTGGACTTGGTCCAACATGCAGGAGGCAGCCAATCAATGATTCCCTCTCATCATTGATGTTTCTACCTCTCTCTTCCTCTCTGAAATTAATAAAAATATATTTTTAAAAAACACACAAGAAAACTTAGTAAAAGCAACATATATGGGAAAATATATAACTAGCTATAAGTAGATATTTTAAAAATAAAGTCTAAAAACTGTTGGAAGCTGCCCATTGCCTTCACTAGCAGAAAGGTGTGGACAAGGAACCCAGAAGGTTGGTCAACCTTGAGGCTCTGGCAAGGGTCAGAGTCATACACACACTGTCTAGTTGAGACAAAGATAGCTGAAGCAACTTCCACCTTTCAGTCTTATGTAAATTCTTACTGATAAGATAGTCTGCCTGTTACTGGAAATGGCCTGCCTAAGGGCTATGGGTAGATTCCCAAACCTGAATAAAAGGGATTTCAAGGCCAGAGTAAAGTGGAGTCCTCTCTTGGGCTTCTGCTTGGCCCCTAATTCCCAAATTAATATTTTCTTATCTAGTCTCTTTCATTTGTGGGTGGCCTCCTCCAGAGCCTGAACCCTGAACCTGAACCCTGAACCATGTGGGACGTGGGAGGGACACTCACAAAAAAACAAATGATTTAGGCATTCAATTTAAGAAATGATGACTAAGTTGGGATGCCAAGGTTAGCTTAGCATTAGAACTTGGACAAATGTAGTTGATTATATTAACCAATTAAAAGAGAAAAAGTATGTGACTCATCTTAATAGACATAAGAGAAATGCCTCAGATGAAATTTTAATGTTCACTTATATTAAAGATATAAAAGGAACTTCCTTAGCCTGATATACATACTAATAAAACAAACAAACAAGCAAAAAAAAAAAACAACAAAAAACAAACACCTCATAACAAAGATTTAAGATAATGGTAAAATATTCAAGTATTTCATTTAAGAACATATCTTAGCCATCACCACTTCCATTCAAAATATACTAGAGCCTACTCCGACCAAGATGAAAAGTGTAAAAGCATATTAGAAAAACTACTCCTCCTAAGGTAGCAATACATGTCAAAAAATAAACAAACGAGCAAAAATACCCACAATAAAGATGTTAAATAATGATAAAATGTTAAAGTACTTCATTTAAAATCATATCTTAGCCACCACCACTTCTATTCAACATGTACTAGAGAGCCTACCTTTTGTACAAAAGTGATAAAAAACCAAAGAAGGTACACAAAAGTATGAAAACTGAAAAGAAAAAAACGAAACAGAACAAAATAATTGCTACTTAAAGATAACATTGTCTCTAGTGAAAACCCCAAATAATCTACAGGTGAGCTATTTTAATTAATTCGAGAGTAACATATTTTATTCCGATCTTATCATGGCAGGCCAACTCTTCAGTCCCCCAGCCCAGGAAAGAAGCCTGGACACTAAGAATTCCATTTGGATAATTCACCCAAAGATGCCCGCGTAGTGTTGATGGTGGGTGAGAGCCTCCATACCCTTACCCATTCTGAAGGCAAACGGTTGCAGGCTAGGAAGGGGTATTCTCAGAGCCCTGAAACCATAATTTTATTACAATGAAATCTAACCCCATCTTTCATTAGAGTCGTGAGGAGGACCAAGAACACTGGGCTTTTGTAAGTGGGATGGAAGCTCGTGCATTTGAACTCGGGAACTTGTTCTTTCCCTCTTTGATGCCCGTGGAGCTCTTTGCCGCACGGTCTTTGAAGAGCAGAAGGCAGGAGGAAATGATTCCTTTGGAATAGCTATGATTTTAGGATTATGTAGGAGCCACGGAGGTCAGCGGAAAATAAAACTGTGCTAAAATAATGTCAAGGTTCTGTTATAACCCCACTAAACTCAGAGATTTCCCAGTGCTTAACAGCTTTATGTGTAAATAACTATCCATTTAACTTGGAGTAAATTCTGCAAAGAGAGTCTACAGTGTTTGCAGGCATCTGTGATTTATCATTTTCTCCCAGGGGTAAAAACAGACTATCTGCAACTTAAGAAAACAAGCTGAAAGGAGAGAAAAGAGAGATAATTTAGTATGTGGTTTTGTGTGTGTGCGTGTCCTTATGTCATTTAATGCCATTTTAAAACAGTCTTTTAGTTAATACTACTACAGAATCTTAGATCTTAAAAGATGAATACTTAAGCAGTCTAACTTGAAACATTCAATCCAATCTCTCTCTTCTACCGGTGAAGAAACTGATCACACAGTGGACAACCTAAATGAGCAAATGGGCAGGTGAATTCATGGCCACCTGGACACATCTGCCTCTACCCAGGGAAGCAGTGGTGACCCAGGTACTGCGGCCGCTTGCAGTAAGGAAATGTGGATCTGTGGTGCCACATCTGATCTTTTCATTAGAAGCCAGAGTCCATATTTTTATATGAAACTAGAGGTCCAGTACACAAAGTTTGTGCATTGGAGTGGGGGGGGGGGCAGTCCCTCAGCTCAGCCTGCCCTTTCTCACAGTCCAGAAGCCTTCAGGGGATGTCCTACTGACAGCTTAGGCCTGCTCCCTCCACAGTCTGGCCTCCCTCTGCCAAAGGTGACCAGCTGATTAGGGAAAGGCACTGCCCCCATCTCCCCCTCGCTGCTGCTGCCTCTGGCCTCCCTCTGCAGGAGCAACTCAGTGATCAGGGGAACGTGACACTCCCATCACACCTCAACTGCTGCCACTGTCAGATGTGAGGCTGCTTGAGCCTCGTCCTTCGCAGCCACTGCGGCTTGCCTGAGCCTCACCAGGCCCTCATTGCCTGAGCCTCAGGCCCTTCCAGGGGCAGTGGCCATCGGCAGTTTGCCTGAGCCTCGGGCCGGCTCTGGGCAAGTGGCAGCCGCCACTGCATCCCCAACGCTAAGAGTCCCTGAGTCCCTGCTGCCATCCCCAGTAATGTAAGTCCCTGTCCATCCACACCTGCTGCGCGTGCAGCCTGCTGATCAGTCATTACTGTGATGGTGTATCAACCAATTTGCATATTACCCTCTAATGAGATAGACACTTTGATTTTTAAATGCCGACTGTCTTTCCCCACCCAACACATACACACAAATACTGCACAGATTATAACAAGGACATCTGCCATTGATCTGTTAGACTTGGTGTATAACCTGCCTTTTTATGGCTTTGGGATAAAAGGATGGGCCCAGTTAGGGGCAGGACTAGATAAAGAATCCATGAAAAGATGCTCAGCATCACTAATCATCAGAGAAATGCAAATCAATACCATAATGAGATTATCTCCACACATCTGTTAGAATGGTTACTATAAAAAAGATAAGAAAAAACAAGTGTTGGATGTGGAGAAAGCGGAACTTTATGCACTTTGGTGGGAATGTAAATTGGTGCTGTCTCTATGTGAAAATGATATGGATGTTTCTCAAGAAATTAAGAATAGAACTACTATATGAGGCAGCAATTCCACTTCTGAGTATATATCAGAAGAAAACAAAGTCATTTATTCGAAAAGATATATGCACCCTTATATTCATTAAAGCATAATTGACAGTAGCCAAGACATGTAAACAAGTGCTCATTGACAGATGAATGGCTAAACAACTGAATATGAATATATGTGTGTGTGTGTATATATATATATATATAATGTTATTCAGCCATAAAAAAAAAACAAATAAGAAAGTCCTACCATTTGTGACAACATGGATGGACCCTTAGGGCATTATGTTAAGTGAGATAAGTCAGACAGAGAAAGACAAATACTGTATAATCTCACATTTACATGTGAAATTGCAAAACAAAAAAATTTATAGATAGAATAGATGTGGTGTGACAGGGTGGCTGAAATGGGTGAAGATGGTCAAAAGAGACAAACTTGCAGTTATAAGATAAATCAGTCCTAGGGATGGAATATACTGCATGGTGACTAAATACTGTACTGTATATTTGAAAGTTGCTAGAAGAGCAGATCTTAAAAGAAAATCAAATTTCTAATGTGAAATGATAGAGGTTAACTAAGCTATGGTAGTAATTTCACAATATATATACATATGTCAAGTTGTTATGTTGTATACCTAAAATTAATAAAATGTTATATGTCAATCACATCTCAATTAAATATACACACACATGTACGCTGTCTGCCAGATTCCAGGCCAGGACTCGCTTTGCCCCAGATTGCCTCTCTGGAACACACCTTATTTTAAATTCATCATCATTTAGTATATGTCCTAAGTGAGATATGCCTTGCTCACCCACACATACATTAAAATAAAAAAATCTGTAGCTGGTCAAGAAAGGAAAAATAACGTCGAGGCAAAGAAAGGAAATAAGACCGCATTGAATTACAATTATCAAAGAAGTGTCTGGCTTAATTTTCCCTGTATTTAGAAATACAGAGCATACATTTCCAGAGAATGTTTTGTATTTACAGCATGTCGGTCTAGTTATATGGCTGCAATATAATTGTTTTCCTGCTGAGAATTATGGCTGTGAAGTTACTCTGGGTCCTATTACAGCTAATTATAGTCTTGCTCCGGAATTTAAGAGCTCCCTTGCAAAGCTCCCTCCTCTCCAGTTACACACAATGGGCCTGGAGAGCATTCTGTCTCTACATGTGATTGTCGTTCTCCAATTCCCCCTGGAAATATGACATTTGGTCGTTTCGGGGTGTGAATTACCAGAAATGAGCTCGAGCTGATTGGAATAATTCTGACTCTAAATTATATGAAAGTTGAACACCATTGTGCAAGAGGAAAATATGTCTCTCACATTCATATATGTAAAATTAAACCAGCTCGAGAGAACTTATATAGACACAGATTCTCCCTGCACTGAGCTCTAGAAAGAATGGAAGGGTGTGGGCTGGGTATTAAGGCTTCTCTGGGCTCATCATAGCTGAAGTATGGAAATTTATCACAAGAAAGTAAAGATATCTCTCTTTTTTTAAAAAATATATTTCATTGATTTTTTTACAGAGAGGAAGAAAGAAGGATAGAGAGTTAGAAACATCGATGAGAGAAAGACATCGATCAGCCGCCTCCTGCACGCCCCCTACTGGGGTTGTGCCTGCAACCAGGATACATGCCCTTGACCGGAATTGAACCTGGGACCTTTCAGTGCACAGGCCGACACTCTATCCCCTGAGCCAAACCGGTTTTGGCAAGATATCTCTTTTTGATGGATAAACTCTTTGGGCTCAGAGTCCAAAGACTGGGGCTCTTTCCAGCAATGTCACCTGGTACCCCAGGGATGTTAACAAATCATTCCACTTAGTTAAGCTTCATTTTTTTTGGGGGGGGAGGCGGGGGGTGTCTGTCAGCCGGAGAAACTAATGCCCACCTTGCATTCATTCATTGCAAAATCGCTGTGAGTATCAGATGAGATAGGGAGATGTAATTAAGGGAAGGGAGCGTGTCTCTGTAGGCCACCGCTGCCATAGGAACTGGGAGGCCACCGAGCATTGTGAAGAGTGAGGGATGAGGAATTAGACACCACTAAGCCTTGTGAAATCCCGAAAGGAGGAAGGCTGCACCCGAGTCTGGAGTTTGTTGCAAGGGTTAAAGGAGAGGCTGCATGGAGAGTGCTTGGCTCAGTGTCTACTGCACAGAAAACCTTAACAGCCTGTCCCTTCTGCATTCCTATTTCATTGGATTACCGAATCTTTCTTTATTGTGTTACCAGGGGTATCTGCATACAAAGACATGTCTAAGATCAGCACTTCTATTTTTATGGTTGGGATCATCGATTTTTACTAAAAACTGAAAGATTTTTGCTTAAAATAAAATCAAGCAGTGCACAAAAGTTTTCGTGGGTTTTAGAAACAAAGAAAAGAAGCCAAATTCAGAACTTCTGATCTTGAAAGTGTCTAAAACAGACACTGTCTTCCCCAGAGCACATCAGAAGATGAATGAAAGGGACGAGGAAGTTGAAAAATGTTACCCACCCCCAAAATCCTTTGTGGCGGGGAGGGATATTTCTCTTGTCATATTCTAATCCATGCCTTTTATGACATGTATTATTTTCATTCTTATCAAAGCAGTTTTCAAAATGGCGTAGAAAGTAAAGAAGGCCACTCGGCTTACACAGGAATGAGCTGCCTCCTGCCCCGCCCCTGTCCTCCACCAATTCCAGCTCCCCACGTGCGGCCACTTTCAAATCTCTTGGCTGTTTCTTCTCTTATTTACCATCCATATTTCTAAATAGCATGCTTATTATGCCATTCTTAATTGATTTCCATTTCTACTATGATTTACTGATTTCCTTCTAGGGAAGATGGTGATTTCACGCTTGAAATCCTTTCTTTTCACACCAATTTCCCCTTATATCATCTCCCCAGTAATGTCAGACAATGCTTTTTAGGCTAAGGAGCAGTAGCATTCACATCATTATGCCTGGTTATTTCTGAACAGCTGCACCACACAGGGTTTTAGCTATAATTCTGATACAAAATTTGTGTTTCTAGGAGTTAATCATTATTTGATTTGTTTGCTTAGCCTTTCTCACAAGTATTTACAAATTTACCCTCAAGTTTCTGATCTACATCAGTAAATCTATCCAATTCCTCCCTCCTCCCCCACTCTCGTCCCCGCCCTCAGAGACATCCCTCCTAAAACCCTCCACTTCCAGTTCTGGTTACTTTCCAAGCTTGCGGTACAGATGTTGCCCTAAGATTTTTCTTATCCATCATCTGGGAATTCCTCACTCCTCTGCTGGATCCCCTCTACTGGCTCCCTGCTTTGTTCCTTCTTTCTCTTGATTTACTCTCATTTGGGGGTACATGCCCTCCTATAGCCTCCTGACAAAGAGTGCTTGGGAGGTGAATTTTTTGAGACCTTGCTTCACTAAAAATAATTAGTTTACATTTCCACTTATAGTCTCATTGGGTATATAATTCTAGGTTGTCAACTACTTCTGTTGAGAAACTTAAAAGTATGAACCCATTGTCATCTAACTTCCAACAATGTCAGTGAGCAGCTTTAAGTCTGACATTCTCAATTTCTCTGGAAGCTGTGAAATCTCTTTATCTCCATACTCTAAAGCTTTAACCTGAGGTTGCATTGTTATGCTTGGCACTCAGGGGAACTTTCAATATGAAATTTCATACATGCTTCATTTCTGGGACATCTTCCTCTATGTCTTTTTCTGGTTCCCTCCCCTCAATTTATCTGGCCTCCTATTCTGAGTATGTTGATGTCATATGTCGGTCGTCTTACACAAATTCTCCAATTTGGAAATCTTTTGTCATATTTTCTATCTATGTCTTTTTGTTCTATTTTAAGGGAAAATCCTATAGCTTTATCTTCGAACCCTTGTACAGAAATAATAATTTCCACTATTATATTCTAAATTTACCAGAGGTTTTCATCTTCTTTGAATGTTCTTTTTTAAAATTCTTTCCCATAGCTGCAATTCCTTACCTTATCTAAGAATTTTAACAATGAGTGGGTTTATCTAAGTTTTATTTTGTTCTCTGTCATGTTTCTGTTATCTCCTTACATCCTTTTTCTCTGCTTCTTTGTTTCATTTTCATGCCTGGTTAACCTTGGTGGTACAGCTGTACTTAAAAAATAGGTTTATTAAGTAAAGGGGACCAAAATATATTGGGTAGTGAATAGAAGCTATACTTTAGAAATCAAATTACAATGTTATACACTGAAAATTAATTTAAACAAATAAAATGTATGAAGAACTATCAAACAAAGAAGCTAAAAATACTCATGATTTTTTTAAATACATGAGACTGTACATTTCAACAGCAACATGAATTACTGCAATCAGTAAAAATAACTCTAATATCTCCTATTGTTACACACTACAGGAAACTAGGCGTTTTAATGTTTATCTCAATTTTTATGTGCTAAAACACAACTGTGTTTATTCTACCAACATATTGCCCTAGTTTTTAAAAAGTTATGAAACATGCAGCACCAGGTGCAAGTCAATTTATTCTATGGAAGTTACATCATTATATAATTTTCTTTAAAATGCCAGCTAATGTTCAGCAGGAAAGGGAGGTGCTTGTTCTCTGAAACTTTCAGATGGTCTAAACTTCATTTCTGTGTTTCCTTCTGCCTCATCTCTGTCGACTTGGGAGCAATATCCTATTGTCCTGTCAGCCCCTGCCAGGGTGAAGCACATCTGTTACAAAGATGCCAGCTTCCACCCAGAGCAGGACAAGCACAGTGTTGCTTGCGGTAGAGACTTATCCCCAACAGGCAAAACCACCGTCCCCATTATGCCATACTTGATAACGATATACATTACATACCCATTCGTATGGGTTAAGAGCTTACATTTTGGAATCACACTGCATGGGTACAAAATATGATTCCTACTTGAACAAGAACTCAAGCTTCTCTGTGCCTCAGTTTCCTCCCCTGTAAAATGGGGCTGAACATTTTATCTTCCTCACTGAGTGTTGAGGACCAGCAAATGGGACAATCCACATGATGGGCTTGGTGCAGTGCCTGTCACACAGGTGCATTCGATTCTCATTAGCTGTGATTGCTACTGCTGATCTTGCTATTTAAGCCTCAAACCAGCCCTGCACACATGGTGAGAACCCCCCTACCCCTGTTTTTCAAGAAAGAAAATAGAGTCTGAATGGCTAAACAGCCTGCCCGTGATTTCACCACCAGCATTTGGCAGAGATTATACTCAAGACCAGATCTGTTTGAGCTAGGTTTGCCCTCTTCCCTCTCAAAAGTGCCACTTCTTCACAAAGGAGCAAAGTGGAAAATGATGAAGATGAGAGAGAATCAAACTGGATTTGGGGCTACCAGCCTGCTCCATCACCTTTTCCTCCACCAAGTTACTTTGGGCCTCTATCTAGTCATTGACTCAACAAACGCACTAGAAATGTGTTGTAAGTAGGACAAGTCAAGGTGCTGCACTCATGGGACACGTTCAGAGAGCGATCTGCCTTGTGAAGAATATGAAACAGCGAGCTCAGACCTAGCCCTCAGGACAGAGAGGCAGCAGGGTGTCAGAGCTGAGAGCATGGGCTTAGCAAGCAGACCCATCCTGGCTTTATTACTTACTAACTGTGACAGCGGGCAAGTGACTTAACTTTTCTGCGCCTGGGTTCTTCAAAGGATTCTGAGGATTAAATGAGTGAATACATGTAAAGGGCTTAGGGCACACAGTAAGTGCCTGGCACCTGGTAAGTGCTCTATCAGCAACTGCCAAATAAAAGGAGGCCAAGTGAGAAGTTCTGGAGGGAGGGCAGTCTAGGTACAAGGAACAGCGAGTGCCAAGGCTGGTAGCAAGGCCAAGCTCGGGGTATTTGAGAAAGAGCAGAAAGACCAGTGCATTGAAGAGGAGTAAGCAATGAAGAGAGTGGTGGTTGATGAGGTCTATAAGACATCCATTAGAGAATGTTAATAGTAGCTCACTTATCTGAAGTTAAGAGGCTGGGCAAATCATGACATACAGTCCCTTTAGCTATAACATAGTTCACCTACCAAAGGCAAGTATGAAGGCTCCAATTCAATTGTCCCCAGTGAGCAAGGGTCAGCAGGTACCAACCACCTTCCATATGGTCAGAACAGGATCTGGTGGGTCTAATCTAGGCTTGGCATGATTGTTGACCTACTCTGTCAAATGAAGCTAAGTAACAGTATGTCTCTCAGAGGTCATGGTGAGGATTAAAATAGTCTGGCACAGGAAATTTCCCAATAGTAGTGATCATTATTAGAGAGATAAGCACATCTTGCTCCAAGCAAAGACTAACCCAGAAATAAAGATCAGAAAATTGATTCATATTATTGATCACTGAGTGATAACATGTCCTCCTGTGGACATAAGGATAGAATCTGAAAAGGACGAGGCCCAATAGAATACAGTATTACAGTCAATTCCTCATGCCCCAGGAAAATGAGCCAGTGAGGGTAAGTACCATCAAGGAAAGACCATGAGCTCTGGCCTCATTCTCATAGAGATTCAAACCCAAGATTTTTCTGGTTATTTGTTCTCATCTATAAATCTAGAATATTTATACCTAACTTTTGGAATTAAAAATAAATAATCCCTAGTAGCTGGTACATAGTGGGTAAGCAATAAATGGCAACTCTTCTGGTTATGATTCTGTGGACAGAAACTTGAGTAGGGCTCAACTGGGTGATTCTTATGCCCCATGTGGCATCAACTGGATTACTCAGAGATAGTCAGCTGGCAGCTGGACTGATGTAGATAAGAAGACCTATGAGAGCTTCAGTCACACACTCAGCCACGTGGTGACCACTCTCCATATAGTCACAGCATGTGTGCCCTTGGCCTATCTGGCAGGCTGGTTGAAATTCTTACTTGGTGGGCCAGGACTCCTGGAGACCAAGGCTGCCAATCCTCTCAAAGACGAGGCTTGCCTTAACATCCCTTCCATCATACTCCACCGGTCAAAGTAGTCACAGGCCAGCCCAGATCCAAGGGAAGGGAAAACAGATATCACTTACAGATAAAGAAGATACTCAAAGAGTTTGTGGCCATCTTTAGTCCATCACAGGGGCTAACACTAGGAATAACAAGAAATTTGAAATATGTTTGATTGCACTGAAAAGCTGTTATCTCCATGGAATGGCCATTCTCCAGCCCTTGATTTCTTCTTCCCTCCATTAACAGCAAGCCCTCCATTAAGCTCACCCAATATGCAGGTGTAAGCCATCTTGTAACTGACATGCAAAATAATAATACTTTGCACAGCACTTTGATTGCGCCATTCATCCAAGAATATCCAAGTCCTCGGCAAGCAATAATTAAGCTTCTGCTCCCCCCCCCACGGCACTCCATTATCTTCTCCTTATTGATGGGGAAGCATTAAGCCCAGGAAAGTGAGTTTCCCAAGGTCACAGGAGTTGGTGACAGAGCTGAGAAGGAAATCACAGCATCAGCAGCTCAGTCAGCAGCGACATTTCCCACTGCCAATGATGCCAGACCCAAGAATCCATGGGAAGCCCCGCCTGCCCATTTTCCTGATGGTTCGTTCTCACCTTGCCCCTTAGTATCACTCCTATCCTTGCTGACAACAGTATCTCTGGATCCAAGACTCTCCAGAGCCAGATGGAGATCATCAAGAGAGCTGGAGACTCTGCACATCCCTCGCTTCACAACCAATGTCTTCTCCGATTACTCAGGAAGTCATGCACGGTTAAAGAGAGGCAGTGAGCAAAGCAAGGAACAGGAGCTGTGCTTTCATTCTTCACCAGGCACAGCTCATTTGTTTTGCTGTCAAAAGCAAGAAATTTCAGGAAAAAAAAGGGGGGAGGTAAAAAATAAGAGTGTGGGGGACGGGAGTGAGAAAGAGAGTGACTGTAAAAGATATGCCACATTCAGAATGTATCACGTAGCTTTGGGCAAACTTCTGACTCCTGCCTGATCATTTCAGGTCTTGTGCAGCAAGGACTATGCTAGCTGCTAAAGCTTGCTAGGGACATTGAACTTGTTGGGTAAACTGAACAAAAACAGACACGTCCCCTTTTATCACCAATCTCCTCCTTTCTGCTGGCCCTGTCCCCTGGCCCTGACAGCCCCTAACTAAATCACTGGAATCATTTTTAAACTGATCTTTCTAGGTCCAACTCCAACCTTGGCCACTCTCTCCAACTAGTGCCAGTTTCACAGTAGAATGGCAGACTTTTACAAAATAGGACTTAGAAGGGATCTCGGAACAACTTCATGAGACAGGGAGGGAAACTGAGGCCTCACCACCACCAGGTTCTTTGAATACTGTGTAAACTTAGCCCCAATTTTTTAAAAATATATTTTATTGATTTTTTTACAGAGAGGAAGGGAGAGGGATAAAAAGTCAGAAACATCGATCAGCTGCCTCCTGCACGCCCCACACTGGAGATGCACCCGAAAGCAAGGCACATGCCCCCGACCGGAATTGAACCTGGGACCTTTCAGTCCGCAGGCCGATGCTCTATCCACCAAACCGGTCTCGGCCTTAGCCCCAATTTTTAACTGCTGAGTCTTACTCTTCTCATCTACAAGCTGTGGGTAATAAAGAGTACTCCTCTCCTTTGGGGTTGTGGTTGGGACTACACAGAATCATGCACACACAAGGTTTGTAGCTGGGACCCATTTTACAGAAGAAAATATTTGCTCCAGGCCACCCAGAAAGTCAAGGCCAGAAGTAAGCCTAAAACTCAAGACTTTTCACTTCTACTTTATTGAGCCATTCAGTGAAGATGTATTGTGAGACTCCCCTGTCCCGGGCCCTGCTGTGGGCACAGAGCACCAAGGGAGGAACAAGCCGGTCGTGATCACTGCTCTTGCTGCTGTTTACAATGTGGGAGGAGATGGGATCTGTACTTAGCACCGGTGCGATTGTGTTCCAAAGGAGAAGGGAGAGAGGGTGCTAGGGAAGTAAGTGGGGAAAACAACCTGGGAAGGGCAGTAAGGGAATCTTGCCCCAAGGAAGAGAGCTTTATTTATTTATTTTTAAAATATATTTTATTGATTTTTTACAGAGAGGAAGGGAGAGGGATAGAGAGTTAGAAACATTGATGAGAGAGAGACATCGATCAGCTGCCTCTTGCACAATCCCCACTGGGGAACTGCCCGAAACCGAGGTACATGCCCTTTACTGGAATTGAACCTGGGACCCTTCAGTCCACAGGCCTTTGCTCTATCCACTGAGCCAAACCGGTTTCGGCAGGAAGAGGCCTTTAAATTATGACTGGAGGGTGAGCGGAGTGTGACAGGGGAAGACGGGGGCCGGAAGGCGGGTGGCAGAGCAAGTGTGGGACCCCAAGGCTGTGAGAAGACAGCGATGTCCTTAAAACTGGAAAAAAGCCCAGCAGCTGGGCCTTTGCCTGTCTCCAGCATCCCCGCCCCCTCCCCTCCGGGCCTCTACCTGCCCATGAGATGCCCAGTAATGCCGCTCAGTCCCGTGTAAGGGGGTGAGGAAGGGGAGAGCCACAGTTCTCTGCTTCTGTCTGAAGATCTGAAAGCATCTCTCACATTAAGCAAGCTCCGAGACTAAACATCTTGACTTCCTTAAAATACAAATTAGGGGGCAGTGAAGTAATGAGTATTCGCTGCATAAATATGTTAACCTCTGCCTGGCTTGTTTTACTGCTCTGATCTCCAGCGTGCACGTTGGGAAATCAGCAAATTACTTAGGAGGAGAGATGGGAGAGAAGAGACACATATTCAACCAGGAGCCCGCTGAACTCGTCCCCGTTGACTGTTTTTAAAAGGTGGGGGGAGTGCAAAACCGCCCCCTCTAACCCAAGAGCTCTGGCTCCTTGTCCAGCCCTTTATCAGCTCTCTTCCCTGCCTCCTCCGCCCGCGCCCCGCACAGTCCTGCTTCTTATGGGGCTCAGCCTGCGCTTAACTTTATATTCTGACCATTTCGATTTCTCTTTCTTATCTGAACACGGAAAAGAGGAAAGCGACCCGCAGAAGCTCAGGTGCGGCCCTGCTGATGGATTTGTCCTGGACCCCGAATTCGAGTGGGGTCAGCTGGCAGAGCGGACCCCTGGACCTAAGTGAGCAGTCTGTTTCCTCAAAGGGAGTGGCCCTTACCCCGGGGCCCCTGGTTTTGGAGCCCAATGTTTGGAAAGGCACTGAAGACTTCCTCTTCGTTACCTTCACCAAGAAAATCCTGGGAAACTCCTCTCGTGCATCTGGCCCTGGACACGCAAGGAGGTAGGGGGTGTGTAACTATAAGATAGATCACTGGCTTCAAGGATCATGCAAACCAGTTAAGGAAAATAAATAATGGGTATCGTGATAACATCTAATATTTATTACGCCCTACACCTACACCAGGCACTGTGGTAAGGGATTTACACGCACTAGCTCATTTAATCCTCCCAACAATGTACATTTCCTCTTCTGCAGATAAGGAAAAGTCCATCGGAAAAGTTAAATGATGTGCCTAAGATCACACAGAGAGATAGGACCGAGAACGAAATCCATGCTGTGTAATTCCAAAACTTGTGCACGGATTCATGTCAGAATAAATTTAATGATAAAGGCGATACGGAAGGACCACACAATTCAGAGGGAGAAGCCTGTTGGGAGCAGGAGGGGCCGCAGAAAGCTGCAGGAAAGACTCTGAAGGCCGAGGAGGCATCTCTTGGCCTGGCACTGCTACCATGTAGGGGGCAAATAACCTTTCGTTGTGGGGGCTGTGCCCTGCAGGAAGTTTAGCAGCCGTTCTGGCCCATCACACCCCCCTGTTAGGAGATCCAGAGAAGTCTGGGGACATCACCAAACGCACCTGGGGGACAGAACTCCCCATGGTGGAGCACCCCTGCCTGAGAGCAGAGACGGTCAGTGGTGTGCCGCGAGAATTTTTCACACATGCACTACCTGATTCTTTCATCAGGGCACTGACCTCCTTTCCCTTAGAATGTCAAATAAGAGAATGACAACAGCCAATACAAAATAGTCATTGGTGTGAATAAATCAAAATTATACCTATTTCTTTGGTTAGATCGGCAACAAAGATAACATTTTTGGGTGTGCTGCAGAATTTAAATAATTCGTTATGTGTACCATGAGATGAACAAGGCTGAAAGTCACAGGGAGCTGGAGAGCAGGGGAGGGTTAGGATTAGCGTTAGGGTTAGGGCCATGCAAAGCCAGGGAGGTCTGCTGTGTTAGAGAGAATGATGGAGACACAAGTGAAGTGGAGATTGGAATGAGACAGAATGCCAGGTAAAGGAAATGGGACCTGGGAGCATGCAGAGATTTACTTATTTTTTTCAAGGAGGATGGCATGTGCCCCTTACTAACCATGCATCAGCCCCCTGGCCTGCATGCTGTTCTCCGAACATGCCAACTACACTCTGGCCTCAGGGCTCCTGCTTCTGCTATTCCCTCTCCTCAAAATTATGTTCCCTCAGTTATCTGCAGAGCCTCCCTCACGTCCTCTGCGTCTCTGGTCAAATGCCACTTTAGGAGGAAAGCAGTCCCACCTGTAATTATCTGTCCCCATGATCTGGAATAAGTTAGATAACCTATGTGAGCCTCTGTTTCCCTATCTGCAAAATAAAGATAACAATAATGCTCTGAAGAGTATCACCAGGATTATCACAATTTATGTAAACTGCATATGGCCGACACACAGATAAAACTCAAGAAATGCCAACTATTAGTAGTAGTAATTAAGGTTTTCAGGCTAATAAACACAGGAAAAATGTCTCATTGTAATCCTGGTGCTTACTTCAAAGGATGGCATAGCAGAAATTCAATATATATTTGCTCAACCAAATAATAAAGAAATGAATGACCGAGATTTAAATGACCTCCCCAGGATCATATCATTGGTAAGTAACAGAGAATATCTAACCTCCTGTCTTCCAACCAGACATCCTGTGTCCTGATATTACACTGGTCCGCAGGCTCCTTGCTGAGCAATAAGGCGAGGGCCAGGAGCTAGTTCACTGATGTGCAAGCACTCTCTAAGGCAGTCTCCATTCATGGATGTGAAATCGTAAACTGTGGGCTCTGAAGAAAATGCATTAGAGCTGGTTGGCTAAGGTAGGCTTTGTCCTTATCACTCTGTCTCCCTTCTTGGTGTCCTGGTGCCAGGAACCTTACACACAGGTATTTTTATTCTCCTAAAACAACAGCAAGGCCACTCAGTTGCTCTCTTCTAATTTAAAGACGTTGTCTGTGTCTGCACGTCCCTCTGGCTCAGTAGTGGATTTGGAAGGTGAAGAGCCAGCATGTTCTGGTCAAAGCAGGAAGGGAGAGAGGTTGTGTAAATGTGATCATGCTGTCACATGAGGTTAGTAAACCCCCATCCTTCTCTCCTGTCCCTTCAATCACCACCACTCCCTCCTCTTCCTCTCCCACCTGCCAATAGAGAATACACACACTTGCACTAACGTAATGCCTCTTCTAACGCTTCTGATATGAAAGATGCAGTTCTCCAGACTCTTCAATTCATGCTTTTCATGCTGTGTCAAATCTGCACTAAACATTAACCACTAATCAATGTTAATTTATCGATAGCTCGAGACTAATTTCTTTGTATCCATGCTAAATCATGCAACAATAGTGCTCCTAACTCAACTTAAATGGGATCATTATTTTGAAAGAAATAAAAAAAAACATGAGAAATACAGCATCAATGTGTGCTTTAGAATGCAAGGAATTTTTTTTAGCAAGAACAAAACCCTGTTTGTGAACTAGAATCCTGAAATATTAAAATTGATAGAAATCTTAGACATCACGTGATCCCACGCTCTTGGTTCACAGTGGTGAAAGGTGAACCCAGAGAAAGAGGAGAACCAGGCCAGTGCAACTTTCTTCTCGGCAGCTGGCTGGCATCTTCCCAGCCCGCCCTCCACAGATGTGTTTCTAAACAGATCCTAACAGCCACACCGGGAAGCTCCATTTAATACAATTCTCAAGTGGCAAGCATGGAGGGCATTTAGAGTAGATTCGAAGATAAGAAGCTACGTCAGGAGTTGCCCCTCTACTGCCTCCAGGAGACATGCTTTAGCCCAGGAAATTGCAGGTGGAAGGGGATTTGCCAGCTGGGATGGGGATGGGGGGTGGGGGAGGGGAGGAGACAGGGCTGCAAGTCAGATGGCAAAGATTAGAGGCATATGATAGAGCTTCTCTATTAACTTAAGCGATTAGACATGCTCAATCAGGCATCCCAGCTCTATCAGTTATAGATTATCAGTGACATCAGGCGCTTACATATGAAGCTGTCCTGGGCTCTCAATGCCACTCGCTGCAAGATAAGAATTGAAATTCCAAATGCTTAAACCTCAGCCTTCTGGTCTGTGAGATACTGGCAGAGGAGACTGGAAGACTGCCATGCTAACACACACACACACACACACACACACACACAATCAATCAATCAATGGAATTCATACTAGTTTCTGGAAACCATCCTAAGTAAAGATGAACAGGATATCTCAAAAGGCTATTCTTAATCTATTATGTTGAACCTTCTTTCAAGGTTAACCAACAAGGGAACGAGGGAACGGTGGGATCAGAGATTCTAGATGGAGCTAAAGGAGGACATGAGTTCGGAGGGCGGGGCGCGGGGGCCCCTGCAGAGGGAGGGGGTGTACACAGTGGCATGTTGCTGAAAGCACAGATGAGCACTCCCTGCCCCTGGGATGCCACTTCAGGATAAAATATCGCAGAGCTGCCTCAATATTGCTACTTTCCTACACATCCTGATACTAATGTTTTAATGGTTAAAAATACAAGACTATCTTCTTTCACGGGCATTGCTCCCTTCCACACAGCGGTTTTCAACCTGTGGGTCGAGACCCCTTTGGGGGTCGAAGGACCCTTTCACAGGGGTTGCCTAAGACCATCGGAAAATGCAGATATTTACATCACGATGCATAACAGTAGCAAAATTTCATGGTTGGGGGTCACCACCACATGAGGAATTGTATGCTAGGGTAGCAGCCTTAGGAAGGTTGAGAACCACTGCTTCCATAAGATAGGAGTAGAGTTCATAGAAACAGCGGAAACTTCAGCTGGATTTTATTAAGCCCTAACCTTGCACCAAACACTGTGCTAGGTGCAGGAACTATCTCATTGAATTTCCCCTACCATGTAGACAGATACTACTATTTCTTCCCACTTTGCAGATGAGCAAGCAGCTTAAACAGTAATCCCCAACTCGCCCACCTTAGGGGGAGCAGAGCTAGATTAAATGCCAGGTGACTCTGCCTGCAGAGCTCTTGGGAGTTCAGAAAGCTGTGTAATTTTTGCATTTTGATTTGAAAATCAACATACAAAACTGACGCCTTTGGAGGGTGCCTGCAAATGGGTGTTAGGTTTCTTTTTGGGTGATGAACATCTTCAAAAATTAGATTAATGGCTGCACTACTCAGTAAGCATTCTAAAAACCATTGAATTGCACACTTTCAATGAGTGGATATTATAACACGTAAATTTTATCTCAGTAAACCTGTTAATGAAAGAAAATGAGTCATAATGGTATGGGTCTACTTGTGATTCTATTTTGTTCCATTAATCCATGTATATCGTTTCTCCGATACCACATTATCTTCATTACTAAGCTTTAGAGGAAGTCTTAAAAATCAGGTGGTATGAGTCCTCAAACTTTATTTTTCTTTTTCAAAATTCTTTTAGCTTTTCTAGTTCATTGCTTTACCATGCCACTTTTTAGCTTGTCTATATATTTTTAAGAAACTTGTTGGGATGTTTATTAAAATTACATTAAATCTTCATATGATGACAAATCTTTCATCTTTATTCTTCTGAGTCCTCTAAAACGGAACATGGTATGCCTCCATTTATTTAGAACTTCATCCACATTTTTGTGGCACTTTTCAACCTAGAGATCCTATACAAATTTTCGTATATTTATGCATATGTATTCCTATCTGCATATCATTGTAAATGGTATTATTTTAACATTTTTATTTCAAATTGTATGTGGTTAGTATGCAAAATACAATTATTTTTTATGCTTTTACCTCCTATTCTATGATCTTGTTAAAATCACTTATTAGCCCTAAGAGTTATTTTTATAAATTTCTTAACTATTTCTGCAAAGATAATGCTATTGTCTGCAAACAGAAAGTTTTCTTTATTTAACTTCCTTCTACTCTGACCCCTAGGACTTTCTGTGTATTATTTTCTCCTTCAGGTAAACTATCTGAAATCAATTCCAGATAAAGGTGAGCATGAGAGAAAGTGAGATGTTGGATACAATTATAATTACACTCTGCTTTATACCTTCTAGAGATATGAGACATCTTTAGTGCCATCACCTGCTGGTTCAGATCAATTCACTGCACATTTATTTGGTTCTTACTGTGTGTAGATATTCTGAGTGTAGAGAAATAAAAAGGAGTGAAGTCCGTCATTAGAAGTTTACAGTGCAGTAGGGAAGACAGATAGCTACAGATCATTGTGATGCGAGGTGGTAAATATTAATGATGTAGGTTTACACATGGAACTAAGTAGAAGAAAGATTTACTGTGGCCTAGCCTGGCCTGGCCATAATGGATGCGGTGACCAGATTACCCTGGTTCAAGCCACCACCATCTCCCACGGGGACAATAGCAACAGCTCCTCATTTAGGTACATAGCTCTAATCGTACCCTGCTGACACCCTATTCTTCTTTTACAATCAATTCCATTGAGTTGTAATGCACATATCACAAAATTCATCCATTTAAAGCACACAATACAATGGTTTTATTATAACAGAGAGTGGTACTCCATCACCACAATCAATTTTAGAACATTTTCATTATGCCAAGAAGAAACCACACTCCCCTTTAATCCTAAACCCCCAAACTCCTATTCCCCTACGCAACCACTCAGCCTACCTCTGTCTACAGAATTGCCTATTATGGACAGTTCACATACATAGAATCACACAATATGTGGCCCTTTGGACTGATTGCTTTTACTGAATACTTTCAAAGTTCATACATGTTTTAGCATGTGTCAGAACTACATTTATTTTTACTGCCAAATCATGTTTCATTGGAAACATACATCACATTTTATGTATGCATACATCATATGATGGACATTGGAGTATTATAAAAAATGCTGTCTGAATATTTGTGTAGACATATGTTTTTATTTCTCTTGGATACATTCTTAGAAATGGGAGTGCTGAAACATAGGGTAACTCTATGTTTAACATTCGAGGAACTGCAGATGTTTTCCAAAGGGGCTGCACCATTTACACTCTCACCAGCATGGGTTTCAACTGCTCCAGACTTTAGACAACACCTGTCATCATCTACCTGTTCTATTGCAACCATTTTCATGGGTGTGAAGTTGGATCTCATTGTGGTTTTGAGTTGCCTTTCCCTGATGGTTAGTGATGATGAGCATCTTTCCATGTCCTTATTGGCCATTTGCATATATCCTGAGGAAAAATGTCTATTCCAGTTGCATAAGCTCCAACATGACCTGGCCCCCACCAGTGTCTACCTTCTCATTTTCCTCTCTCTTTTCCACTTTTTTTGCGATCTAGCATACAGACCTCCTTTATTTTCTTCAGGACCCTTGAACCAACCTTTGCCTCCACCTGTGAGGCTTACCTCCTCAGCTATAACCACAGCCATCCCTTCCCAACATCCGGGCTTCAGCTCGAATGCCATCTCAGAGAGACATCGCAATGTAGCCTAACTCTTCATAGAAATGATCACTATCTGGAACAATGACATTTACTTGCTTGGTGGTCTACTTGTTTATTTATAATACAAATCCTATATGAGCAAGGACCTTGTTCAAGCTTTCACCAGCATCTTTTATATAGTAGTTATTAAAAAAAAACATGTATTAAGTTGTATAAATACACAAGTGAATGAGTGGATGAATAAATCAAAGAAGTCATCCTGAAAGAGATGGCACTAGAGATGAGTCCAAAGGAAACCTAAGTGTTATACCTCTATTAATTACACCCTGAATGGGACATTTTACAAATCCTGTTAGGATAAGGCCTATAGTTGGTCAAAAACAACATTAATAGGGAAGTTGATGTATACTTTATTTAATAACATGTTTAAAAGAGTTCATTACTAAATTGGAAATTTTTAGCTGGTGTGGCCCCTCTAATTACAGGAAAAGTAATACAGTGCCAAGTTTTTCTTTGCTTGTTTTCAGAGCCTATTCTGAGCCCACTATCCCTCTGGTTATAGTTTCTCAGTGGCATATTTGTGAATCAATTCAAGTGGTTTCTAGGCTGAATCATGGTGCCAACTTTAAGGCATTCCTTGCTACTGAGACCAGCTGTCACACAGGAAAATGCAGCCAAATTCCAACTGGCACACAGCAAAGCTTAAGAGCCGGGCGGGTAATTCTCCCACCTTGGCAGCTGGACACCGATGGAGTGTTACAATTCTTTTTTTTTTTTTACTTCAGTTGTCCCATCCTTATTGGGAAACAACATGGTACTTAGCCTCCTGCCTTCATTCCTCTCAGAAATTTTATCACCATTAATAGGAAGACAGTAACACCAGTGGCATGAAAAGCATGTACTATGGAGTCACATGAACATGGAATCAAATTGCAACCCTGCTACTTACTGATTGTGAACCTGAGCATGAGACTTAAAGCCTCTCTAGTTCAGATTCCTTATTTGTGTCATGGCGAATATACCACCTATCTAAGTGAGCTGTTGGGAGACTTGCTCATACATGTTTCCAACTAATACTTAATAGAGTGCCTGTTATAAAAGTAATAGTCGCCATGTACTAAGAGTATACCATGGGCTAAGCATTGTTCTTTTATCTTCAAGCTACTCTATGATCTAGGTGCTATTGTTATTATATCCACTTGACAGATAAGAAAACAGAGTCTCAGAGATATGAAATAACTACCCAAAGTCACCTGGTTAAGTCATTTGGGCAGAGACAGAGTTTAAACCTGAATCCAGTCTTCATTCTTAAGGATGACTTTCCAGGGGGCCAACATTTTTGTGTATTTTGTGCACAGTGAATTTCCTGGCACTAGTGTCTATTAGCATTCAGTGTCTATTAGCCAGGTTGCCCTAGCACAAAGCAGATGCTCCATAAAGCTATGCTGAAGCACTTCACAGACATTCTCTGTTGTTGACCACTAGGCTAGACCTGGAGAATACTGCAATCCCTGGTGACGGCGTGGTCTCTGCCCGCATGTACTTCACAGTCCAGTGGGAATTAAATGAGATCATCTCTATAAAGCACCCAGCACATAATACATATATTTTCAAAACCCACTATTGCTATAATTTTATGACATTGTTCTCTTTTGTTCAATTCAAATTCATATACCTGTATTCTCAAAGTACAATGAGAGAATAGTTTTTTTAATAATTCACAATATTAGAGCATTTACCTTTGGGAGTTGTTATAATTTATTCTCTCTCATTCTATTCAAAAGTATTTACTGAACATATACTCCAGATTTTTAAAAAATGCAATTTTTATAAAATTCACAGAACTCTGCCAGAGAATTTGGCCTTATCCGACTGGCCGTTTGGTTTCATGGATTCCACTAGCTCAGCTGAAGGACAATAAGAAAAAGTACACTTGGTATCTAGCGTGTAGCACCTTCTGGAAAATATATTTTTTTCTTACACTAGGAAGTGATTAGCAACAAGGAGGTGGGTAGAAATGAAAACAAGTGTGGGAACTGTTGACAGTGAGCACACATTCCCTACATAGAAAGAGAGCAGTAGGCTGGGCCCAAAGCAGACAAAGTATGTTCCCAGCATTTCTCCATCTCCCTTTCCAGGCTGGCAAGCATCAGAGGGATAACTTGGGAAAGCAGACTTGAACTTGACACTGGGGATCCAAAGACCAGATGCAAGAGTTTCCACAAGCCATCAAAGCTCTCTGATGATGGGAAATAAAGGCAGGTGAGGCAGTGAGCAACCTGATCATCACAGGGGATGGCATTCCCTGTGAGATAACTTTTAGGGATTCTAAGTACCTGGAGTCAGGGTATTTCTTGAAGTGAAATTCTATTATTCCTTCTACATAAAACTGTTCTTCTCTCAGAATCTGATGCTTTCATGACTTTCTTCATCTTGTGCCTATAAGGGTTGGTAGTTCACCCAGGTTTCTGCTTTTACAACCCACATCAGACGTTCCATCTATGTATCTTTCTCTGTGTCCCATTACAGAACTTTCAAAATAATACAAGCCAAGGATAACTATCCTGCACATTTTCTCTTTTCAGATGATATCTGCATTTTAACAAGGTTTTCCCACTACGGGGAAGCATAGAACATTTGCTTTTACAGAGATGGAAGGAGAGCATCAAAAAAGGAGTTTGTAGTGCTGGAGGGGTGCTCAGTGACTGCATTTCTTGCTCTGGGCCAGCACTGCACAGGGGTAAGAAATAAAAGGGCTCCTAGCCATTGACTGGAAAAGGACAAAAATAATAAGAAAAATCTGAAACTTTTTTTTTTTTTGGTTGGTCAAACTATTTTCTGCCTAACTTGTTTTTGTGGGCTTTTTAACTTTGCTTTGTAGTTTTTTATACTGATACCGAAAACCATACTTTATGCCAAGTCAAGCCATAAAACATTTAAATTTGCAAAAAATAAAAATGGACAACTATTCTTTGATATAATTACTACTAATATTATTCTTTATCTTAAAGATATAATAACCTTAGAGAGGTTAAGTTGCCCAAAACCACTTGATCAATCAGGTAAAAAATTCAATACCAAGGAATTTTTTCCACAAAGCTTGACCAGCTAACACATGTGTGTGGTCAGTAGAATTCTAAGGTGGCCTCCTAGATTCCCAGCCCCAGGCATTTACACATTTTCTCCCAGTTATTTAACTGAACACTAAAATCAGTATTTTTACCAATGTAACTCAATTCCCCAAATCAGTTGACCTTGAGATAAGAAAATTGTCAAGGTTGGCCTGACTTAATCAGATGAACTCCTCAAAAATAAAGTGTTGCCTGGCTGGTATGGCTCAGTAATTGACCATCGACTTATGAACCAGAAGGTCACAGATGCATTCCTGGTCAAGGCATATGCCTGGGATGTAGACTCAATCCCCAGTGGCAGGGTGTGCAGGGGGCAACTGATCAATAATTCTCTCTCATTATTGCTGTTTTTATCTCTCTCTCCCTCTCCCTTCCTCTCTGAAATCAATAAAAATGTATTTTAAAATAAAGAAATAAAAGCAAATTGTGTTTCCAGCTCCTCACAGAAGAGGAGAGTCGTGCACTCTGGCTCATCTAGAAGAAAACAAACACCCACACTCTGTACTGCCTACAGAACCATGTGGAAAAAAACTGTGGGTGGCCTCTAGGACTAAGAGTGATCCTTGCTTGACAACCAGCAAGAAAACAGGGACCTCATTCCTACAATTGCAGGAACTGAATTCTGCCAACAACCTGAGTGAGCTTGAAAAAGAACCCTGACCTCCAGGTGAGAACTCATCAGCTGGCTTTTGGTTTTCAGCCTTGTGAGACTAAGCAGAGAATCCAGCTCAGCCAACCTCAAACTCTACCTGCAGAAACGGAGAGGTAATACATGGTATTGTTTAAGGCATTGAATATGTGGTAATTCATTGTGCAGCAATGGAAAATATACCAAAGAGTCAAATAAATAAAAATATATCACCCATAATCTTACCACTCAGAGAAAACCATGTTAACATTTTTTGGTACATTTTTTTTAATATTTACAAATATATGTGCAAATTTGTAACAAACTGTTAATAAATTTTCTTATTCTGTACTTTGTTCATTAGCATTCTGACAAGTGTTTTTTATGTTATCAAATATTCTTTAAAAATTTAACTTTCAGAGAAAAATAAAATGGCTACACAATAAACAGATGTGTCCTGAGCCTTCCCCCTGAGCAGACAGAGAGAACAGCTGAGGGTCACACTGGGAGTGGTTGTTGACAAGTTAAGGGACAGTTATACTCCAGTAGAAGGTGAGGGACTACTGGATGGAGCTCACCTGACCAGGCAGTCCCCACTGCTGCTGGGTTTTTCTCCCAGAGCCAACAACTCGGATGCAGAGACCACACTATCTTGAAGGAGAAAGCAGATGTTTATGGAAGCCTGACAATGTACAACGACAGCACTTACCAAACAGCTGTGAGCCCCAGAACACTGGTCCCAATTGGCGCAAACACTAGGATTCAGAGGATCTCTACACACCACTGGGAAAGGAGAGAAAGAACTACATAATCAGACACCCAGAGAAGAGAGACCATGGGGAGAAAAAGAAACAGCCGCATATGAAAGAAAAGCAGGCATCACCAGAAAAGAAAGTAAACAAAATGGAGGCAAGCAACCTGCCAGAGAAAGAATTCAGAGAAATGGCTATAAGGAGGCTGAAAAGAATGGAAGACAAAATCGACAATATGAGTAAGAACCATGAGGAAATGAAGAAGAACCAAGAAGAAATGAAAAATGACATTGCTGCTGTAAAGAACTCAATAGAAAATGTAAAAAGTTATACTAGAAGAAGCAGAGGACTGCATCAGTGAGCTAGAAGACAATGTAGGAAAAAATACCCAAGTAGAGCAGTTCCAAGAAAAAAAAAATTAAAAAGCAGGAGGAAAGCCTAAGGGACAACATGAAACAAACCAACATCCACATAAAGGTGTGCCAGAAGGAGAGGAAACTGAACAAAAAATAGAAAACCTGTTTGAAGAAATAATGACGGAATACTTCCCTGATATAGGGAAGAAAAAAAACACACAAATCCAAGAAGTTCAGAGTCCCAAGCAAAATGAATCCCAAAAGACCAATGCCAAGGCATATTATAATTAAACTGGCAAACACCAGTGACAAAGTAAGAATATTAAAAGCAGCCAGATAGAGACATAAAGTTACCTACAAAAGACCCTACATTGGACAAGTGGCTGATTTCTCAACAGAAACTCATCAGGCCAGAAGGGAATGGAATTAAATATACAAAGTCATGCAAAGGAAGGATCTGAATCCAAGGATACTGTACCCAGCAAGGCTTTAAATCAAAATTGAAGATGAAATCAGGAGCTTCACAGACAAAAAAAGACTAAGGGAGTTTATTACCACCAAACCAGGAATGCAAAATATGCTAAAGGGTCTGCTATAATAAGAAGAAATACGAAGCAAAGAAGGAACACTGGGGTAAAGAATAAAAATGGTGACAAATAAGTACCTATCAATAATAACTTGAAATGTAAATATATTAAATGCTCCAATCAAAAGACATAGGTTAATGGATTGGATAAGAAAATACGACTCAGATATCTGCTGTCTACAACAAACCCACCTCAGAAAAAAAGATGCAGACAAACTGAGAGTGAAGAAATGTAAAACGGTTTTTCAGGCAAATGGAAATGAAAAAAAAAAAAAAGCTGTGGTAGCAATACTTATATCTGACAAATTAGACCTCAAAGTGAAGGACATAATAAGAGATAAAGAAGGCCACTTCATAATACTAAAGGGAGAAATCCAACAAGAAGAAATAACTCTGATAAACATATATATATATATATATATATATATATATATATATATATATATACACACCTACACCCAATACAGGACCACCCAAATACATAAAAAAAACTCCTGGAGGATATCAAGGGAGAAATTAACAGCAATATAATCATAGTAGGAGACTTTAATACCCTACTCTCACCATTGGACAAATCCTCGAAACAAAAAATCAGTAAAGAAACATCAATCCTAAATGACTCACTAGACCAGATTGAATTAATTGACATCTTCAGAACATTTCACCCCAAAGCCACAGAATGTACATTCTTCTCAAGTGCACATAGGTTATTTTTAAAGATAGACCATATGTTGGGTCACAGGCAAAGTCTCTTCAAACTCAAGAAGATAGAAATCATATCAAGCATCTTCACAGATCACAGTGGCATAAAACTGGAAATCAAGTGCAATAAAAACAATCCAAATAAATCAAACACATGGAGACTGAACAGCATGCTATTAAACAATGACTGGGTTACCAGAGAGATCAAGGAAGAAATAAAAAACAAAATGGCAACAAATGACAATGTAAACACAACAATCCAAAATCTATGGGACACAGTGAAACTAGTCTTGAGAGGAAAGTTCATAGTTCTATAAGCCTACTGCAAAAAACAAGAAACAATGGTAATAAATTACCTAACCCTACAACTCAAAGAGCTAGAAAGAGAGCAGCAAGAAAAGCTTAGTGTAAGCAAAAGAAAGAAAATAGTAAAGATCAGAGTGAAGATTAACGGCATATAGACCAAAGAAACAATACAAAAGATCAATAAAACTAAGAGTTGGTTCTTTGAAAGGATAAACAGGATTGATGAACCTCTAGCTAGGCTCACCAAGAATCAAAGAGAAAGGATCCAAATAAACAAAATCAGAAATGAAAGAGGTGAAATAACAACAGACCCCACTAAAATACAAAGGATTATTAAAAAATACTATGAACAACTCCATTCCAACAAACTGGACAACCTAAGGAAATGGGCATATTCCTAGAAAAATATAACCTTCCAAAATCCAATCAAGAAGAATCTAAACATCTCAATAGGCCAATAACTTTAGAAGAAATTGAAGCAGTCATGAAAAAGCATGCAGCAAACCAAAGTCTGGGGTCAGATGGCTACACAGGGAAGTTTTACCAAATATTCAAGGAAGAATTAAAACATATCCTCCTCAGACTATTCCAAAAAATTCAAGAAGAAGGAACACTTCCAACCTCCTTCTCTGAAGCCAGCACCACCCTAATACCAAAACAGATAACGACAACATAATGAAAGAGAATTACAGGCCAATATCCCTCATAAACATAGATGCCAAAATCCTCAACAAAATTCTAGCAAATTGGATCCAGCAGTATATCAGAAAGATCATATACCATGATCAAGTAGGATTTACCCCAGGAATGCAAGGATGATACAATATCCGCAAATCAATAAAAGTGATACATCACATAAACAAATTGAGAGATAAAAATCACATAGTCATATCTATTGAACAGAAAAAGCATTTGGTAAAATCCAACATCCTTTCTTGATAAAAAACCCTCAACAAGGTGGGAATAGAAGGATCATAGCTCAATATCATAAAAGCCATAGATGATAAACCCACAGCTAACATCATATTCAATGGGCAAAAACTAAAACCATTACCCTTAAGAACAGGAACAAGACAGAGATGCCTACTATCACCACTCCTGTTTGTCATAGTACTGGGAGTATTAGCCACTGCAATTAGACAAGAAGAAGAAATCAAAGGCATCCAAATGGAAAAAGAATAAGTTCAGCTGTCCTTATTTACAGAGGACATGATATTGTACATAAAAAAACCCCGAAAACTCCATCAAAAAACTAATAGACTTAATAAACGAATTTGGCAATGTAGCAGAATACAAAATTAATGCCAAGAAATCTATGGCATTTCTATACACTAATAGGAAACTTATAGAAGGAGAGAAAAAAAATCCCATTTACCATCACACCAAAACAATTAAGATACC
The DNA here is from genome assembly GCA_011751065.1 of Lasiurus cinereus. Taxonomy (NCBI): domain Eukaryota; kingdom Metazoa; phylum Chordata; class Mammalia; order Chiroptera; family Vespertilionidae; genus Lasiurus; species Lasiurus cinereus. The sequence continues at coordinate 12,571,379 of JAAGEH010000434.1, forward strand.
TAGGAATAAACTTAACTAAGGAGGTAAAAGACCTATACACAGAAAACTACAGGACACTAAAAAAAAGAGATAGAGGAAGATGTAAACAGATGGAATAGCATACCGTATTCAAGGATTGGGAGAATCAACATCATTAAAATGTCAATTCTACCCAAAGCAATCTATAGATTGCACTCCCCATTAAAATACCAACCGTATATTTCACAAACCTAGAAAGAACTCTACAAAAATCAATTGGAATAAAAAAAGAGCCCGAATAGCCACAGCAATCCTGAGAAAGGAAAATAAAGTAGGTGGGATCTCAATACCAGATATCAAGCTGTATTACAAAGCCACTGTTCTCAAAACGGCCTGGTACTGGCACAAGAACAGACACATAAACCAATGGAATAGAACAGAGAATCCAGATATTGACCCAAACCACTATGCTCAATTAATATTTGACAAAGGAGGCATGAACATACAATGGAGTCAAGACAGCCTCTTCAATAAATGGTGTTGAGAAAATTGGACAGATACATGCAAAAAAATGAAACTAGACCACCAACTTACACCATACACAAAAATAAACTCCGAATGGATACAGGATTTAAACATAAGATGGGAAATGATAAAAATACTAGAGGAATCCACAGGCAGCACAATCTCAGACATATGTCGAAAGAACTTCTTCACTGATACTGCTCCAAGGGCAATGGAAACTAAAGAGAAAATAAACAAATGGGACTACATCAAAATAAAAAGCTTTTGCACAGCAAAAGAAACCATCAATAAAACAACAAGAAAGCCCACTGTATGGGAGAACATATTTGCAAATGTTATCACTGATAAAGGTTTAATCTCCAACATATATAGCCAATTTAAAAAAAAGGAAATAAATGATCCAATAAAAAAATGGACAAATGACCTAAATAGAATCTTTTCAAAAGAAGACAGAAGGAAGGCCAAGAGACACAGGAAAATAAGCTCAAAAGTCACTAATTATCCAAGAGATGCAAATCAAAAAGACAATGCGATACCATCTTACACCTGTCAGAATGGCAATCATCAACAAATCAACAACCGACAAAGTGTTGGTGAGGATGTAAAGAAATAGGAACCCTTGTACTCTGCTGTTGGGAAGACAGACTGGTGCAGTCACTGTGGAGAGCAGTATAGAGTTTCCTCAAAAACCTAAAAAATGGAACTCCCTTTTAACCCAGTAATCCCACTCCTAGGAATATATCCTAAGAAACTAGAAACACCAATCAGAAAGGATATATGCAATCCTATGTTCATAGCAGCACAATTTACAACAGCTAAGATTTGGAGACAACCTAGGTACCTGTCAGCAGATGACTGGATCAGAAAACTATGGTACATCTACACAATGGAATACTATACTGCCATAAAAAAGGAATTCTTACCATTTGCAGCAACCTGGATGGAACTGGAGAACAGTTATGCTAAGTGAAATAAGCCAGTCAGTGAAAGAAAAACACCACATAATCTCACTCATTTATGGATAATAAAGGACATTATAAACGGATGAACAAAAATATAGATACAGAGGCAGTAAAGCATCAAACAGACTGTAAAATTACAGTAGGAAGGTTAGGGAGAGGTGGGGTAGATAAGCGATCAACTGAAGGACTGATATGCAAGCATATAAGCATAACCAATGGACACAAGACACTGGGGGGTTAGGGCATGCATGGGAGTGGGGTGGAAGGGCAATGGAAAGATATGTACACATGTAATGCATTAATAAATCAAAATTAAAAGTAATTTAACTCTCAGCAATTACTATATATTATTCATATATAAAAATGTGCTTTGTGAGTCATTTAGATTGTGTTTATATTACTTTTATAATAAATCTTATTTTATCTAATAATAGCCAAACATGTAAATTGACCATACCTTCACTACGCCCACAGCCAATCAGGTGAGTGTACAAATTAACCCAACAAAGATGGCAGGTTAATTTGTATATGCAAGTGCAGAGTAGCCAGGAGGGGCGAGAAGCCTGCTATGAGGAGGAGTGGGGGGGGATGGGGAGGGTGGCAGAGGACTTGCTGGCTCCCAGGCGGCTGGGAGTGAAGCTAGAAGAAGGAAGGCCTATTCTTACATGAATATCATGCAACGGGCCTCTAGTTTTTATAATTATTCTGCACACATATCTTTGAGTTTACCTGTTTTTTCATTAGGACAGATTCCTAGAAGTGCTATTGATGAATCAAGAAGGTTTTGAATTCTTTTACCATCTTGATACAGGTTGCCAATTTGCCTTCGGAAGTGTTGCAGACATACCATTCCAGCCAGCATTGTGCCAAGCTACTCCCCTCACTGTGCTTTTACCGCACTGCACAGGCTTGCTCTCGGGAGATGCAAAAGGAAGCATCTCTTTTCTTATTCAAAGCTCTATTAGTCATCTGTACTTTTATTGAGTTATTTGTTCATGCTCTTGACCTACTAGTGCTTTTGCCGTTGTTGATAGGTAATACTTCCTCACGTGTTTAGAAGTTAACTAAGAATTTCTTGCGAATATTTCCTCAGATTGCCGTTTCCTTCTTTATTGAGATTATTTATGACCCACAGTCGCTTCTGTTCACCCATATACAAGCCATTATCTCTCACCTTTGTGAACTTTTCATGGCTTTTCGAGAGAAATGCTTGCTCAGTCCAATATTAAATAGTGGCATATGCTTTCTTCTTTATTTAAGTTGTTTTCCTCTTTTATTGGTAATGTAACTGTAATCCATCCTGTGCAAAGTGAAGCTTCTTTTCATGTAATGAGGCACCTGACTAGTGACTAGATGGAGAATGACTATCGGGGGGGGGGGGGGGCATGCACTGCCCCTTACTGAGGTCTCTTCCACCGTCCCAGTACAGACAGATCCACACTGACACACAGTGTCTCTCAGAGGGAAGTAGATTAGACTGATTCAAATGGAATCTCAGAAGCACCAAGGAGTCACGGACAGATGATCCCAGGATCCTGCTGGTAAATATTCTTGTCTCACCTTGTGTCCACAATCCACTCACTGGACAGCAATTGGGGGGGGGACAGTTTTAATAAAAGCATTTATTTCAGCTCTCTCAAATTAGTGGCAGATGTGACTGGTTCCAGAACTCTTTCCTTCTGCCAAGTTTGTCAGATGAAGCTACAGACGTGAGGTCTGCTGCCATTTCAGAATCAAATAGTACACGTCGACCTGCTGTCCCATGTCTGATCCTAAGCAGGCACTAGGTGATTGGATGTGACAGACATCACAGCTAAGACAGAAATCATTTCCAGTCACCTGAGAGCTATCGCCTCCCCTTTGCCTCATGTTCATCAAGACAGATTCCAGAGCTTCACTTAGGCAGAGTCTCTGCTATCTCAGGTCACGTCTATTTCGGACCAAATATTTATAGATTTCTAAAAATAAAGTCCAAGAAAATACCTTTACAATGAAAAAGCTATTGAACATTTATCAGCCAGTGGCCTCTAGGTGGTTCTTTTGTAATTCATTATTCTAGTCCAGATTGCTTAACTTCCCGAAAGCCAGTGTTCATAGATAATATCAGTTGAGGCTGGTCCTCTTGTGGCAGAAAGGATGTGTTCAGAATACACACCCTTTTCAGGTGAAGTGCATCATCTCTGGATGGTAGAAAATAACTGAGCTGCTCCCCTCCCCCTGAAGAGGTAACTCAGACTCCCATTTTAAACTATATTGCAAATGTTCATGACGCTTTCTCCATGAAAATATTAGCTTAGATCAGTGGTTCTCAACCTGTGGGTAGCGACCCCTTTGGGGGTCGAACAATCCTTTCATAGGGGTCGCCTAAGACCATCGGAAAATGCAGATATTTACATCACGATGCATAACAGTAGCAGAATTTCATGGTTGGGGGTCACCACCACATGAGGAACTGTATGTAAGGGTCGCGGCCTTAGGAAGGTTGAGAACCACTGTCTTGGATCAATGTTCCGGTTACAACCCAAAAACTCAGGGCCATCAAAGAACCATTTTATGATGTTCATGAATTCTGTGGGCTTGGAATTCAGGCTGGACATAGTGGGAGTGGCTTATCTCTGCTCCGTGATGCCTGGGAATTCAGCTGAAATGACTGAAATGTCTAGGGGTGACTCAAACATTGGGGCCTGAATCATCTGGAGGCTTCTTCACTCATGTGACTCACATCTGAACTAGAATGCCATAAAGGCCTACGGGCTCACTGGGCATCTCACTACATGTGAACAGAGTCTTGGGATTCTCCAGGCGGTCTCTCAACGTGGCATCTCCAGCACAGCAGCCTCAAGGCAGCTGCACATCTTACACAGTAGCTCAGAGGCCCAGTAGCAAAGGTTCCAATGAACGAGACAGAATCCGCATGGCTGTTTACGACTCAGGCTCAAAAGTCACTTCCAGCACATTCTATAGGTCAAACTCAACCAGATTTAGTGGTTGGGGATCTAGATTCCATCTCGTGTGGGAGGCATGTCAGTGTATGGCCATGTTTAAAAGCTGCCACAGAGGCAAGTCCTGAGGGTTCAAGGGTTCAAGTACAAGTGGTTCATCTGGAAGCACCAGTAAACTAAAGAAATTAGGGAGCAAGAGGACAAAGGCGAATCAGGGTGACTTAACCAGATGGGCAATTAGGGGCAATCACAATGGCAGCTATGTAATGCGATGTAGAATATGCTCATTGTTATTTCAACAGAGAGGCAGGTGGCTGAGCTACTTATCTACCAACTAATCACAGCTTGGGAGTTACTTGGATAGGAGGTGGTGATAACACTTTCTGGATGTAACTATTGCCAGAGAAAGCTCTAGGAAGAGGCAGGTGTTTGACTTTGGAAGTACTTTTACATGTAAAGTAAAATATTTACATTAAAGATTAGAATTATTCTTATTCATATATTTTATTTCATACGGCACAAATAATACAATAGTATTATTATAGTATATTGTTTTAGTTTTAATTTTCCATTGGTTCTATTGTTTACTTATCTGCTGATGTTTTCTATCTTTTCATTTAGGAACATGTTTTCCTTTCCCTCATTATTAATATTTATAATAGCTGCTTTAAAATCCTTGTCTACTAATTCTGACATCAGAGATATCTTGGGGTTGGCCACTATTGATTGTCATTTCTCTCTCTTTTTTTAAAATATATTTTATTGATTTTTTTACAGAGAGAAAGGGAGAGGGATAGAGAGTTAGAAACATCGATGAGAGAGAAACATCAATCAGCTGCCTCCTGCATTCCCCCTACTGGGGATGTGCCCACAACCAACGCACATGCCCTTGACCGGAATCGAACCTGGGACTCTTCAGTCCACAGGCTGAACTGGTTTTGGCTGATTGTCATTTCTCTTGAGGATGAGTCACATTTTCCTATTTTTTTATGTCAAGTAATTTTGAATTGTATTCTGGGCATTGTAATGTAACACTATAGAAACTAAATTGTGTTACATTCCTCTAAAAATGGTTGACATTTTCGAAATGTTTATTTTAGGAGACAACTTGGTTGGAATCCAACTTCAAATTATGCCTTTTGGGCTTCATCTCAAACCTATTCAGTTCTTCTACTCCTTGGTTGAGCAGCTTGCAGTCTTACAGGCACACGTGTGGTTCAGGGATCAGCCAGAGATCTAGAAGAGTGTACACAGAACGTACCCCTCTTCTCTCTATGCTTCTCTCCTCTCCAGCATCCCACCTCACTTCCTAATGTTACAGTTTCCATGAGCTCTATGCTCTGGTTCTTCAGACCAGAGAGGTTGTAGGTTTTCTATCAAAGGTTTAGATGCCACACTTGATGCTCAGGCTAGAGTTCATACTGACAGGAAATGTATCCTAGGCTAGTGCCTTTTGCCAAATTTCTATTACTCTCTGGAATATGCCAGCCTTTGTTTCTTCTCAGATCCTTCAAGTAGTTCTTTTTATACTTTGTCCAGAGTTTATAGTTATCTACAACAGGATAAATAAAGTAAGAGCTCTCTTCGCCATACTTAAACTTAATTAATTTTTTTATTACTTGGGTTATGTGTTTTTGAATATGAAACCACATGTGAGCTGGTCCTCACAGATTAAGATTCTTGTATCTCACAGGTGCCCAGACACATCTTTCCATTCACTGTGGATAAGAACGTAAACCCAGATTACACCTGCGATCTATAAATGTATCATAAAATAAATTAATTTTATCATTCATCATGGAGATATAAACAAAATTCTAATTAATGAGTGTATGGGTAGAGTTTACTGAGAGAAGACCCATAATGTTATTAGAGCACCAACCACATGCGCGAGACTCTATCTGACCCCTAGCAGAGCAGTTTATTACATTATTATGCTCAGACACAATAGCTCACCTTGTCTTCACGGACCTATTCTGCAACCTAGCTCGATGCTTAATGCTTCCTAATGGAACAACTCTTGCATTTTAATACTCAATCTCATAGAATTCGAAACTCTCTCAATAAAATGGTTTTCACTGCTGTTTACATATGAAAAATTTATATTGAAGTCTTAAATACTCAATGCATTTTAAAAATACGATGTGGGGAGAGAACTCTCAAGTCACATCCTATTACAAATAGTGGAACATCAGAATCCCATTTTTGAAAGCATGCTGATTATCATCAAAGGGAATGTTGCTACAGCAAAGAGGCACTTGTGGAGGATTATGTTCTGTACATAAACTGGCTGCTAATAATCATATTGATAATTTGGTTTTTCAGGAAGCAATGTGTAGAGCATTTTACATCCTAAATTATGACAATGTGTTATATGTCTGGGAATATGTTTTTAAGAAATTGTAGATTTGGGGTCAACGAATAATGCATTATAATGTTTTCCATTTTAAATAATAAGAGATATATTCTTGGTTAGTGTTTTTGTGTAGAACATCAGGTTTTTTAAGAACAGATTACTGATCTGACACTAAACAGAAGATGTTTGTAATTACATTTATACATGAATATACTCACAGGGGAACTAAATTTGAAAGAAAAACATTTTCCATTTTCCAAATGTGTTCCATAAAACTTGTGCAAGGTATTAATCGGTATCCCTACACATTCCCTTCTTCAAACATTTCCTATCTACTATTGTTCTTGAAGAAAGCCTAAAATGAGATATTAATACAAATTCACAGGTTTCTGACCAGGAGGCTAAGCATTCTGCTTAATAACACAAGCTGCTTTCTTGAATAAGGTGATGTCAAGGCTAAAAACTTGAAGGCATTCTAGTTTTATATATATATGTATATGTATGTATATATGTATATACATACATATATATACACATATACATACACACATACATACATATATGTATATTTATGATATATATGCCAAGTTGAATAATATAGGACACAGGCACTGTGCACATATGACCATATCTACATGCATCTATGCTGTACATGGACTGCATTTACCTTGCAGACATGTTCTATGAGACACAGTGGTTTAAAAATGTCCTTCCCATCTCCACTGTCTCTATCTGGCTGCCTGCATTGTGCCATCTGCCTGGACCATGGAGAGATGTGAGTTTGGGACCATAGATGTAGGACTTGGAAGCAGAGAGATGGGGCTGAGAACCCAGATCAGCAATGGGGGAACCTCAGCTTCTCTTTTTGCCCTCCATTATCGATCCTATTCTCCTGCTAATGTTCCGGAAACTTTCCTTCTCCAAACATTTCCTACCTATTATAAAGACAGTCTTCTCTTTTACCATTTGATGAAGCATTTTCCAAACAGAACAAATATAAACTATAAAGAGGAAGTTGTGTATCCAAAAAACAAGTGAACAGGATTTTTAAATTAAAGCTAAGCTACAACTGAAAAAGCAACCAATTCTTTTTCCCTTCCCATATTTTGCTGGCCCTGTCAGATGTAAACAAACTCCCACAAAGTCTCCCATTTAGAAATATTGTGTGTGTGTGTGTGTGTGTGTGTGTGTGTGTGTGTGTGTAAAAGAGAGAGAGACACTCAGGTTTCTCTGAAGGCATCAATCAAACTATATGATCATTTATTTCAATAACATCTTCCCCTGAAACTGTTGATGAGACCCTTAAAAGTGTGTTCCTGGGACATTGGCCCAAAGATGAGTCCCCCTACCACCCCCCATCCAGCTGGTATTGATGGCCACACAGCCTCTAATGAAAAGAAAGAAGGAACCGTGGTATCTTCTCAGAGGATTTAGACACAGGACATAGCAAGAACAGCGATGCCATGGTAAATCTTGGATAAGTATCATTTACAACCATAAACTGCGGATTGTGGGGAGCAGACTGGTTAGAGCAGTGGTTCTCAACCTGTGGGGGTCGAACGACCCTTTCACAGGGGTCGCCTAAGACCATCAGAAAATACCTATTTCCCATGGTCTTAGGAACCAACAGACCGCTCCTCGGTGTAGCAAAGTGTAGCAATGTAGTTTACTGTTGTCATATGAAGACTGTTACCCATGCTACACCACGATTCAAGACAAAAATTTCATTTATTTATAATTAGAAATAAATATTTCACAATATATAATTACATATTGTTTCTATGGTTAATCACTATGCTTTAATTATGTTCAATATGTAACAATGAAAATACACCCTGCATATCAGATATTTACATTACAGTTCATAACAGTAGCAAGATTACAGTTATGAAGTAGCAATGAAAATAATTTTATGGTTGGGGGTCACTACAACGTGAGCAACTATATTAAAGGGTCGCAGCATTAGAAAGGTTGAGAACCACTGGGTTAGGGGGTTAGATCTCAGTAACTGTGAGGTGGCCACATTTATTCGTAAAGTCAGTGCTGGAATGAATTGAACCTAAAGCTAGAGTGTTTGCATTCATTATGATAATGCAAGGTAAGTACAGTTAAGTGCCTTTATCCGTTATCCCATTTAAATGACCTGCTCAGTTTCTTAATGGTTACAAAGAATCTTTCCGATCTAAAAATGGCTATAAACACACACAAAGATGTGCCTCACAGTGCTCTTTATACAAGAAAATTAACTGAAAACAACCCAATCACTCAAAGTTAGGTTAATGGGTGTTATGATATATACATATAACGCAAGAAAGTTATGACAGTGATGTTTCGGTTTGTTCTTTTAGTGGAATGATGAAGTTCTTATGAAATGGTGCTGTTAGCCATATAAAGATGCATCAAAAGGTAATAAAAACCCACCAATGCTCAGAACACTGTGCGCAAGAGCTTCAAATGTTCAGAGCGCTGTAAACAAGGAGGAGTTTGGATTTTTCTTCTAAGTGTGACTAGAAACCATTGAAGTGTTTTAATTTAAGCAGCAGAGTGACATGACTCGATTTGCATTTTAAGTCAATTACTTTATGTTCTCTGTAGTATTTTGTTCCTTCCAAATTTTCCACAATACAGATAGAGTACTTTTAAGCCAGGATGGGAAATAAACGTCTAGTGCTTGCTTTGCAGTCTAGGTGACAACTCCCCCAACCAACCCAAACCAGGGAACAAACATTAAGAGTCAGCTTCTGCCGAAACTGGTTTGGCTCAGTGGATAGAGTGTCGGCCTGCAAACTGAAAGGTCCCAGGTTCGATTCCGGTCAAGGGCATGTACCTTGGTTGCTGGCACATCTCCAGTGTGGGGCGTGCAGGAGGCGGCTGATCGATGTCTCTCTCTCATCGATGTTTCTCTCTGTCCCTCTCCCTTCCTCTCTGTAAAAAAATTCAATAAAAAAATATATATATTTTAAAAGAATTAGCTTCCGTCCCACTAGCAAGGCCTGGCAGGGGGACTCAGGGCAGTGCCCTTCTACACAGAAGGTAAAGTTACTTTGATGGTTCAGACAAGCAAGCCAACCGAAACAGCTCTTGCGTGCTTGTTCGTTGCTGCTTAGGAACATGCTAAATAATCCATAAGAGTGCTGCTCTGATGAGGAGCTGGGAAGAGACAGCTGACTATATCCACTCAGTTTCCTTTTCTGGAGCAACCGATGCCATGCAGCAGCCCTTGTCCTCCTAGGGGACCATGTCCTGGAGTCTGTCACATCCATTCACAATTGAAAGCTCTGAGACAGGACAGAGGGTCATGAACCTTTGGCAACTCCCCCAGGACTACCCAATTCTGTGTATGGATAGGCCAGGGTTTCCTCTCTGGGGAGGCCATGTACTCCCAAATCCCCTTGACCTTCCGGGGACTGCACCTAATGAAGCAGGTGTGCTTTCTGTGCACTGCTTCCACGTGTGAATGTCCTCGATGGATGTAGCCACACTGGATCCTGAGATAGCGGCTCTTAGTTGGGGACCATTTTTAACACGCTACATTACCCACAGAGGGCAAGCCTAACTCAGACTCTTTCAGGATACACAGGGCCGGTGGGAAGAGAAAGGAAAGTTGCAAGAAATCAATGAAGTTTGAATCCTTGGGGTTCGGGGGCAAGAAGTATTACAACTGTGAAGAAACTTCATTTCTTGAATATGACCTTTTCTCCTTTTTTTCTTCTGATTCAAATTGGCCTCACCTAGCACCCTGACTCACCTGCCTCCTTGTCCCTGCAGGAGGCCCTTAGTCATTAAACCCCCAGGACAATGAGGTTAAGATCAGCATCAAATCATCTTAGGAACAAAGCCACAGAGACAGAGTTTCGGTCGAACTAGAGATGCCATTTAGGCCTCGGGGTGTTTCAACTCCAGGCCCAGAAAAATGGGGAAACCAGATGAAGTGACTCGACTCCATGGCTGCGTCAGGATCAGATGTACCAATCAATGACCCCCTACCCTAGCACCAATCAATCAGTAGACCCTGGCCCTAACTCCTTTATGATTAATGTTTTTTCCTCTATCTTCCTTAGTCACCAGAATTAATTATTTTCACCACCTATAATCCATCCCCTGGGAGCCACTGGCGAGCCACAATGGTAAGGGAATCTGAATAAAATTAGCTTTCCTGTGACTCCAGCATGGGCCACTTCCTAAAAATAAACCCTTACTTTCTTTGCTGCAAACTCCTGTTCAAGTCTTATTGGGCTTTGATGCACACATGAAAAGGAACCAACCCCTTTAGTTCAGTAACAATAGATAGATACAAAGCATGGGTACTGTACTTGCTGTTGGCTTTGTTTCCTATTCACTCCATAACCTTGGTTGGGAAGGAAACTGGGCCTCTCTAGCCTTCGTTTATGCAGGTATAAAATGAGGCTGATAATAGCTTCCTCCTAGGATTGGTGTGATGACTTGGGAATGCAACTGCAAAAACATTTCAGGCTGTGTGTGGTATTTAAGGGGCTGGGGACTATCCACAATGCAGTCCCAAACCCTACATGTAGTCCCATTTCCTCTGTTTATGAGAAGAAAACCGAGGGCTGGAGTCCTTGCTCACGCAATAGAACGCCCACAATTTCACCACTAATGTTATAGCCTTAAATAGGACATGCGTTTTCCAAACGACCTTTAAATCTTCAGATCCGGCATAATGAGAACACAATTATGTTCGCTAGGATTATTAAGTCAGAGAAACACAGTCATACATTTTAGAAGTTTTTTGATTTTTTTTCCCCAACTAAAGCTGAAGAGGGAGATTCTATTTAAATCCTCAATCAGAAAAGGAAAATAAGTACAATGCTATTCTTAGAGTCTTTTGGTTGACTGAAAGTGTACTATATTTAGCAATTAAATACAATAAATTATCAATGCCTGAGAGTGCATAAACTATACTATATTGATACCCTTTATCTTTATTTAGGGAACAGAGGGAGGAAAGGGTTACCCAAGTATGGAAGAATGAGCTAATCAAATTCCTCAGCTGATCACATACATATTTCTAAATGACATATGATCCTTTCCTTGTTTTTTTCCTCCTAGATTTGCTAATTTTGGCTTTTCTAATCTTTTCAATAAAATATGGTTTTTTGATACCCCTTCCTCATCCACCAGACCAAATACACATACACACACATAAACATTCATGCAAACTCCACAAGACTAAACACACATACACACATATAAACATGCATATGGTCTCCACAAGAGCATAGAACTCTTCATCGGCATTTGGGTTGTGTTTCTAAAGTAAGGGTGAAGAGATTACACTGAAAGCTTAAATGTAAAGAGGCACAAAACCACAATGGTAGGGGAATCTGAATAAAATGTGCTTAAGCTACCTATTTCCGGCAAGACATTTCTCAACCAGAGCCTACATTTGAATGATGATTTGGGATTTTCTCTCCATGGTTGGATCCCAGGTACTGAAAAGGAAGGCCCCAAGGTCTCTGCGAATCCTCATGGCTGAAGCAATAATCCTAGGGTGGAGAGACAGCTTGAGAGAGAATTCCTATTTGGAAATCCCATGTCTATTGATTTGTCAGATGTCCTGAATTTCATATTTGCTGACTATGGAAAGGAAGTTTAGGAAACAGAAGCAGACTCATGTGACTGCTTTCTCCATATTGTACCAGCCATCTGTTACTATCAGAGAAGTTCTGAATAAGGAGGGAAGCCAAAGAAAACTTCCCAGGTGTGACTCTGGAGAGTTTATTGGCCAGCCCACCTTACGGCACCATTGGCTTGTGTCCTCATGGAGCAATAAGCATTTCTGATTTGCATCAGTCCATTCCATTTATTTGAGGTCCTTTTACTTCAGGGGTATATGGAAGAAAGACAGATGGAACTCATTTTCCTAGAGTATCCAATTTACTTGGATACTGAGGGGGCTTAAGAGAGGGGTTGGAGCCCAGCCAGTGTTGCTCAGTGATGGACTGTTGACTCATGAACCAAGAGGTCACTGTTTCAATTCCTAGTCAGGGCACATGTCTGGGTTGTGGGCTCAATCCCCAACAACTTTATGTCAAAAAATTGGGAATAATATGAATATCATACTACTGGTGAGTGGATAACTGGTAAGTAGACCCAAATTGATATATATGCATATACTATGACTCTGACATAAAAAAGGAATGAATCATCGATCCACACTACAAAATGAGTGAAACTCAAAGGCACTATGTTGAGTGAAAGAGATTAGACATCAAAGACAAAAATTGTATCATTCTAGTTATGAAATCCTAGAAGAGAAACCTATAGGGTTACAGCTGTGGAGGGTCAGGACAAAATTTTTGAGAGTGAAGGAAATATTCTATACTTTAATCGTTCCAGTAGTTAAAGTACTATATACATTTGTTGAAACTCATTAAAATGTATATTTAAGATTGGTAAACCTTATTTAAATTAATCCTCTATAAAGATGATTTTTAAGTCTGGTTAGTGTGATTGATGTGTTGAGTGTCAACCTATGAATCAGGAGGTCACGGTTCAATTCCCACTCAGGACACATGCCCAGGTTGCAGGCTTGATCCCCAGTAGAAGACAGGCAAAGGCAGCCAACCAATGATCTCTCTCCCCCTCTTTCTTCCTCTCTGAAATAAAATAAAAATATATTCTAGCAAAAGATGTTTAAAAGGGGTATTGTATTGTAGAACTTATCTCCCTTCAATCCCTAAAGTATGATTCTTAGGGAACACAAATTGTTTAGAATAGGTCTGACCTTTTGCTCTAGCAGTGGTTCTCAACCTTTCTAATGCCGAGACCCTTTAATACAGTTCCTCATGTCGTGGTAACCCCCATAAAATTATTTTTGTTGCTACTTCATAACGGTAATTTTTCTACTGTTATGAATCGTAATGTAAATATCTGTGTTTTCTGATGGTCTAAGGCAACCCACAGGTTGAGAACTGCTGCCATAGAGCCTAAGACCATTGGCATTAGAAAGGTTGAGAACCACTGCTCTAGAGGAATGCATTGTCTTTGTTGTACTAAACAGTTAACTGTCCTCTGCTCCTGAGAAAAACACAATGTGCACCTTTCAAGGCTCTTTGCTTTAGAAACGTCCTTGAAAAGATGGTCTGGAACAAAGGCAGTGGAGTTCTCCTGTTTGCAAGACATCAAACAATTTGAAAGACCAGATGGAGAATTCTTTCAACACCAATCACTTAAGCGTCCTCTGAATTTCTATGGTTAAGAGTTTGGAGTGAAAACGTCTGAACTTAAAACCTGACTAAGCCACTGCTCTGCTGGGCAAAAATATTTTATGAGGCCTCCACTTCCTTGTCTATTAGATTAGGATCATAATCTTTGTCTTAAAGTAATTGGGTGAGTCAAGTAAGATAATGTATTTTAAATTGCTTTTCAAGCTCGAAGGAACTAGATAAATAATTACTTCACTACGTACTTGTAATGCTTTTTTATTCTCTTAGGTTGTCAGGTTTGTTGCCAGCTTCACAGTCTTTCACTGCACTTAACACAAAACTGAGTGGATAGTAGGTGTTCAATTAACCTTTAATGGTTGCCTGATACTTTGAATAACTAAGTGCAATTGAACTTTCTCTCAAGCTGCCATTGAAAATTCCATAGGTTCTCTCTTCTTTTTCTCTTTTGACCACCCCTTTCCCAATCACTGTTTTAAAAGGAGAGCTAGTCTATTTTCCCGGGGGGTGGGGGGTGGAGGGGGGGAAGGCACTTTGAATTCCTTTCCAGCACCTAAGAGGTTCTTCTATCTGTGGCAGGCCCTCGGGAAACAAAGAGCTATGTGGCCTGATGCCCTCAGCATGCTCACCAGGCAAGAAAACTGTTCCTATAAATGTCAGCACTTAGCATGTGCTTATCTTCAATGAAGAATAAAAAATGGGATGTGGGAAGTTAGAAGTGAAAAATCATCCTTCATATAATTATCTATCTTTTTTTAATGTTCCAATGGACCAATCCAAGTTTCTTCAGTCACTTTTCCAGTAGAGATGGGGATTGGGCCATCTGCTATGGGTACAGTAATAGCAATGGTGGAGGTTACTGCGATGATGGTGATGATGATGGTTGGGAATGACAGAGTACACTGCAGACAAAGTTGGCACTTGGAGTGGGTTCTAAACTCAGCATACAAAGGTAAGGATATACAAGGTCAGTATCTCAGGAAGGTATCACATTGGGTACCAAATTTTGTCTTAAGAAGGCTTATTACAGGTATCTAATAGCTTGTGTAACATCCAGACTTCCCCAACTGAGCCTCCAATGATGTACTTGACTTGCAACTATGGATCATGTTTTTAAAAATATATATACAATTTTAAACTCTATCTTAATAATAAAGAGCTAATATGCTCATTAGGCCAAACAAACAAACGACCTTCTGGACCTCCTTCCTGATGACCTTCTGGACGAAGCCGGGGCCACGAGGGGCTGTGAGGGCCAGCTGAGGCTGCAAGGAGCTGTTGAGGGCCAAGCCTTTTGCACAAATTTCATGCATCGAGTCTCTAGTATTTTCTATAAGATGCTCTCATTGGAAGCACATTGGCACATATTCAAACTGAACAAAAGCAAATTCTTCTCTCCCATTATTTCTTCTTCATTGAGGTTAAAAAGACAGGCTAGACTCTCCTGCTTCCTCTTTCTCTCTCTCCTTCCCACAAAGACTAAATCTACCTAAGTTAAATTGGAATATGATGACACTGCTTTCTCCTTTGAAGGTTTTAGTTTCCTTTCTCAGCTTTGCATTTCCATTTCTTGTTTGATTTATCTAAACTCTCATGGAAAATCTTGGACACACCTGCAGACAGCTTTTTCACATACAGGATATACCTAAAATTGATACAAAAAGAAGGTCATAATAAGTCTTCCCTTGGTTACATGATTAATGCACTCTGAGGCTTAGGAAGAGGCCAGTAATTGGGAAGGTTTAAGAGAACATTGAGCGAATTCATCGCTGTCAGGGACAATTCGCCATCTCACTGATGGAGCCAGCAGCAGCCTTTCTGAGAACAGAACTAGCCATAAATCTAAATAGGAAAATACCCAAGTTTTGCTACCGTGTCACATAAAATATCTCTTCTCGGAGCTGGAGGTATTTTTCAAAACCAAGTTAGAGCTACGGCTGTGAATAAAACCAGGTTTTTTCAAGAATGAGTAATAGAGACAACATTTTACCAGATTCTAAATTTGACCTTTCTTGGAAATTCTAATATCCAGAAAGAACTTTTCCTTGCACCTCATAATTTGTTTGATTTTCTTCCAGATTTCCACTGAGCTGAGATTGCAAGTAGAGACAAAGAAAAGGAACTGGAGAGGAACACACTTCTCCTGGAACACAGGGAGCAGCCAGAGGCCAGTGGACTAGACTGTCTGATTTGTCCCACACATCGGTGTCCTAAGATGAGCTCATAAAATGTTTTACTTTGCTGCTAATAGAAAAAGAATGGACGTTTTACACAGAAAAACAAATCCAACCTTCAGCCCCTCTTTGAAGAAATGGCATGATCTGGCAAGACTGGGTGGATGTCACTTGCAGGCCACAATCAGCTGCAGGCTTATCACTGCAGGCAATTTCTCATTTGCCACAGTCTCCACCACTCCTTGTGGTGCCCCAGACACTAAAGGCAAGTACCAATTATTGTTTTACCTAATAGCAGTTAAAAGGACAGCAGAAGTTTTGTACCTACATGCCTACCAGATGTGTGTGTGTGGAGGGTCTCGGGGCGGGGGACAGAGGGAACCCTACTTCACACATTTGGATTACCTGGTTGGCCGCTGGGAACATTTGGAATTGCTACCTTAAGTGTTCATCTCTTTCAGAAGAGCTGCCTTATTCAGCTGAGCTGGCTAGATCATTTGAAATGTTCTCCATCAGACGGTTCCTATAGGTACCAATGCAACTGAGATTTCAGATACAACATTCTAATGATCTGTGCACCAACAACTCCATCTATCCATCCATCCATATATCTATCTATCTATCTATCTATCTATCTCCCTAATATGCAAATAAATGGCACAACCGGTCGCTATGATGTGTGCTGACCACCAGGGGGTGCATGCGGAACATGGTGGGCATCAGGGGCAGGGGGCAGAGGGGAGAACAAGGCAGGTGTTGGCTGCGGCAGGAGGGTGGAGGAGGTGTGCGCGGGTGCCAGACCAAGGCAGGGCGCTGGTCACTGTCATCAGGGCGAGCTTCTGTGGTCACTGAAAATTCTTTGCTACCAAGCGTCGCAGGCCCTGCTCGCACCAGCTGCTGGTGCCTGGCACCACCCGATCGCTCCTCTCCCTCCCCCTGCTCATGAGGGAACACGGAGCCAGCAGCAACCTCTCGCACCCACTGCCTGTGCGGCCGCTTACCTCGCTGCCACGGCTGGCCACAATCCCTCAGCACTGTCAGGGGGTGCCAGCAGTGGTGGCTGCCAACCCTGATCACCCTGAGGGTTTCACCACCTCCCCCTGCTCCTGAGGGGCGACTGGGAAAGCAGCCGCTGCTTGCACCCACTCCTGGGGCTGCCCCAAGTGCTCCGTGCTGTCAGCGGTGCCAGTGGGGCCAGCGCTGTCAGTGCCCAGGAGTGGCGGCAGGGGGAGCAGGAGTGCGCTGCTGGCAGACAGGGGGTGAGGGGCCACAGCTGAAGGGGTGAGGGTGCGGAGGGTGGGCCGAGACCTACCCTGTGCCCCCTGCAGCCTTGCGGCTCACAGTTCCTTTCAAGTTGTACGAATTCGTGCACTGGGCCCCCGGTAATAGATAAGTGTAAACAAAAATCACTTCCACTGTCTCAGGTTAGCACGTGAGCCCTCTCACTTAAAGAGCGCCCCAATAATTTACCACAAATGTTGACATTGTTCTCAGAGCTCTACCTGCTTTTCTTAATAAGTTCTTTTTTTATATATTTTATTGATTTTTTTACAGAAAGGAAGGGAGAGAGATAGAAAATCAGACACATCAATGAGAGAGAGACATCGATCAGCTGCCTCCTGCACACCCCACAGTGGAGATGTGTCTGCCAGCAAGGTACATGCCCCCGACCGGAATCGAACCTGGGACCTTTCAGTCCACAAGCCAACGCTCTATCCACTGAGTCAAACCAGTCTTGGCTCTACCTGCTTTTCATTTAAGAACTTGGGAGAAGGAAACAGGCCTCGTTACAATCTATAATATGTAACCCTCGGAGGGAAGACAGCTTTGCCTACAATAAAGTAATTATGTAATTGTTACAAGAAAATATCATTTACCTCACCACCCCATCAGAAGATGTAATTTTTTTCCTATTGGGGAAAAAAAAATCTGACTTTTAAAAAGATTAAAGGTGGTTATTGCAATATTTCTGAGGCAGGAGAAAAGAAATTAGAGAATGGGCATTGCTTTTAGCACAGGCACGGAGCTAAAATGATCTGATTGTTGCAAGGACATTGTTCAGAATATTAGATGACTCAAGCAGCAACAGACTTCCCATATTTAATATGAGTCTTCGGGTGAAATTAAATTTTAGAACAGTATAAGGTCACACAGTCAATATGCCAACCCTTTTTACATTTATTTCAATCTCATCCTCCCTGCATTGTCACCAGATCCTTGCCTTCTCTCCGTCTGGGTACGTAAGATGCGTGGACTCTTGAACCTGTGCTCAGGCTCTTGGCTTAATCACCTTTCACCGTGATGCAGTCCCTTCATCTCTCTTTAAAGAAGCCCATCAGACACCTCACCGTTTCCTCTCCCTGCTCTGTTCATCTTTGTACTGCTCCCTAGGAATCCTTCCATATATTCTTTCTTCCTTCCTTCCTTCCTCCCTCCTTCCCTCTCCTGCCTTTTCAGTTATTTTGTTTTTTCTCTCTCTCAAGCTAGAGAGCGCCTAACTCTTTTAAACTTTCCAAATCCCTTAGCATGATGGAACTGGTGCCTCTCTTTCCTTCATCATACCCCAGCTACGATGGCTTCTTTCTATTTCTGGAAGAAAGAACATTTTTCTCCTCGGGACCTTTGCATTAGCTACTTCCCCTGCCTGGATACTGGACTCTCAGGCCCTGTCCCAGGTCCTGCCCGCTCGGTATGACTTCCTCCAAGGCGAGTTCTGACTGACTGCAGGCTCTGTCTCCTCTCCTACGTCATTTATTATCTTTGTTTCTTTCCTCCCCTGTGCTGTCACAATGATGCTGTCTTGTTCTTTTTTATTTACTTATTTCTTGTCTGTCTCCTCCCAAGCAGAATGCAAGCTCAGCGAGGCCAGGAACTAGGTCTGTCTCATTCCCCGCTGAAGCCCCACTCCTGGTACAGTGCTCAGCTCTTCAGATACTCAGTACACATTTGCTGATGCGTAAACGAGTGAATGTGAATCATCCAGCAGACCTTTCGCTGCAGAGTTAAAAACCAAGTGTCCCGGGCCTCTGTCGGGAAAAGAGTATTCTATCATTATAATTTTGAGTGGTGGTAGGGATCTAAGGCCATGGCTTTCCAATGTTTCATGTGCATAATGAACACTTGATGCACTGAATGCCAATCCCAGCACTGTCCTGCTCTGGGCTACGGCTGAGAACTCTTAGAGAAGAGCCTGAGGATTCTGAGATGTAGTTCACGGAGCCCCTTTTGAAAAATACCTTTCCGGGGTTCAGATGGTGGCAGAGGGTCCATTAGGTGGTGTCCTTTCTCATGGATCTATTGGCACAAACTTTACAAAGGAAACAAGGAGACTTCTTGGAGGAAGGGGTGAAGTATGCCCTTCGAGATTGGATGTCTGATAGAGAACAGGTTGGTTACGCCTGAGGCCAGGGGGGCAGCCGGAGGATTGCCACGGTCCCAAAGACAGAACTCCTCCTAGAGAAGACTGGATGCCAGGCCTGGGCACCCAGGGTACTTCAGGAGACACGGAAAGAGCTCTTCCTGTCCCATCTCAAGTGTCTGAAGCAGAGCTTTGGTTTACTGTTCGTTTTAATTGTGGGAAAGACTTAATTGAATGCAGAGTGAAGTCTTCCTCCAAAGCCTGGGGAGGAATGGGATGACTGGATGTGGTCCAGCTCTCCACGCTCTTGTGAGGTGCATCTTTCTCAAACCACCCCCTCAACCTGGGGGCAAGATGATCCTCAGAGTGAGCATTTGAGCAAGATTTCCAGAGTGAATAGCTTGGACCAGACTCCCCATTCATCTGAGCATGACGCAGAGCCAGCATAAGCTGAGCTTTCAGAAGAATATGACCTTATTTTGTTGTCATAGGTCGGTGAGGTCTGGGGAGATTGGTAACACTTAGAATCAGAGAAGACTGGCACTAGAAAAATTAAAAATGCCCATTTGGGAGATAGGAAAATAGAGGATCGGAGAAAGGATCAGACCGGCTACCATCACACAGTAAACAATCCAAAATTCACTTATTCAATCTGCTCAATATTTTTTGAGCTTTTACCACAGGGCTAGCTCTTGTAGATAAACATAGGAATTCAGCTCATTAGGCATTTTTAAATGTCCTACTATGTGCCTGGCACTATGACGGATGGGGAATATGGAATTAAACCAGACAGACTTCTCCGTGAGGTGCTGACTGTCCAGCAGGGAAGAGGCAGTTTTGCACAGAAATGATCACTGTACAGTGTGATCAGTGCCACTCGTGATGGATGGACACAGTGGAATCACACCACACACCTGTCAGAAGCCATCCCCTGATCTTATTCAGATAGCAAACAAATCTAATTGCACGTATCGGTGTAATTAAGGAAGTTTATTATTAAAAACGACTGGAATAAACTCTGCAAACAAGCAGGAGCACTTTGTAATCTACATCCCCACTCATTTGGAATCTGAAATAAATCCACCATGAGCTCTGACTACACACCTACCAGAACGTGTGGATGTTAAGAGACTGACTAGATCCAGCCTTGGAACAGGTGCAGAGGAGTTGGAGCGCTCACACCCTGCTGATAGGAGAGTCACTAGTAAAAACCCTTTGTAAAACAGTTGGGAAAACAAGTATTAGTCCATTCATTTTTAACATTTAGACACTTATTCTATGATCCAGCTATTCAACCCCCCTGCCATTTACCCTGGAGAAAAGAAAATCAGGGTTCATATGAAGACACATGAATGCGCCCAGCAGCTGTCTTTGTAATCACGGAAACTGAAAGCATTCACCGGCGCCTGGAGCACTAAATGGAGATGCAGCCACACAATGGGACGCTGCTCGGCCATGAGGAGGAATGAACCACCAACACACGGAACAACACGGATGGACCCCAAGGTGATTACGCTGAGTGACAGAAGCCAGAAAAAACATTGCGCGTATTGTGTGATTCCGTTTTCTTAGACTTCTAGAAAATACAGAGAAATCTATAGTGATACACTGCAGGTTGGTGGGTGGCGGGGAGAGAAGGGGATGGAAAGGGGTAACTTGGGGGTGATGATTTCAGAGGTTTATTTATATGCCAAGACTTATCAAAGGACACACTGCAGGTTCAGCTTATCAATAAAGCTGCTAAAAAGTAAAGAAGCGAAGCAAAAATAACCAATTGTAAGGAAACACAGGAAAAACTCAAGGGGGTGGAGCCACGGGACATGACGGAGTGCAAGCGCTGGTTCCCACCGCTTTTCTGCAACTGTTTCCTCATCTAGCAAACAGGGGTGGTAACTCCCGTTCTACTTATTTCAGGGGATTGGAATGAGGAGCTAAGACAGGTACAACTGCCACGGGCTTCGTGTGATGTCAAAACATGCGCGAGGTGGTCGCCCTCACTGGCAGACCGGGAATTCACAGCGACAGGAACTCTGAGGGCCGCTCAGAGGAAAGACGCCTGGAGGGCGAGGGACAGACACACATGTGAGCACCCAGGAAGCCCAGGCAGAGAGCTGCCTTTGGTGACAGACGGAAGGGTGGGAGGAAGGCACTGGAGAGAGAGAAGCAGCAAGGAGCCCTTGGGGGCTGGAGAGCAAGGAGGGAATGCAGGAGGTGAGGAAGGAGAGCTGCGAGCAGAGAGCAGAGCCTGGACCAGGCCGGAGGACAGCAGACCCGGTGGGAACATAGGCTTCTCTCACTGCGGCCACCTGCTCTCGGGATGAAGATACATCCTGAGCCTGGTCCCTCCTGTGGCCTTTCCGCCCACCTCTCCAGGCTGGCCCCCTGCCACTTCCCCAGCTCTCTGCGCCCGCCCTCTGTCTGCAGGCACCATGGAGACGCAGGCATGCTACCCCCTCAGCTTAGACGCAGCTGCTCATCACAGGAGCTCCGGTAGCTGTGGCTTCTGCAGGGAAGCCGGCCCTGGCCTCCCAGACTCCATCAGGTGCACCCCAACGCCCGCTCACAGCCCCAAAAGGCTCCTCCGAGGTCTGTATCACAGCGGCACTCGCATTGCTTGGTGTGATGACCAGATCAGGGCCCGTCTGTCTCTCCCATCGAGTGCAACTTCCACAAAGAAGCGAAGCACAGCTAGTTTTGTCCTCTGTCCCAATCTGCACACCTACCACAGACACAAAAAGAGATGATGAACGGAAGGAACGAATCAAAGTCTTGTGAGAAAAAGACTTTCTTGGAAACCTTAAGAATTAGAGAAGCAATGGGATGGGTGAGTGAGACTAACCTACAAGGCTTAGTGTCTAATGTGGGTGTTTCCATTATCCCCATTTTCTACATCCGGGCATTAGGGTTCAGCGAGATGAAGCAACTTGCTTAATATCACGCTGCTCCTGAGTGGCAGAATGAGGGGGTGACCTGACCCCAGGGCCTGACCTCCTGGAGTTTAAAAGGAAAGTTGATCCCTCAGGCCGCATCCAGCTGTAACTTTTCTCAATCCTATCCTCTCCAAGCGATTAGCTGCTGGGTCCCCCAGCCAGGCAGCCCCCCTCCAGTCCCCCCCCCCCCCTCCCACCCCCCGCCGCCCCAGCAGGCTGTTATCCTTCCAGACCTCGGAGGCGCCTGCCAACTCGTTCCTCCAGGAGCCACACACTCTTCCCCTTCTGGGCTGAGCGCGGAGAAGAATTACAATCCAATTGACTCCTCGGGCTAAACGGAGTGCCTGTTTAGCTTACATCAGCAGTGCTGACTCTAATATTTTGACATCAATCTTCATCTGCTGTGCAGTCGCTCGGAGCCGTGTCTTCCTGGGTGAGCCTGGGGCAGCCAGCTCCCCGGAGCGGGCAGGGGCAGGGGCAGAGGAGGCCCGGCCTCCGGAAGCCTAATGAAGTGCTCCGCCCGGTGAGGGACGGCTGCTCAGAGAGAGCTTCTCCTCGCAAGTGCACAGGCCGTCCCGTCCAAATGCCCGGGTCTCCCGTGGGGGGTGGGGAAAGTGAACTTTTTCCCCTATCAGAAGAGTCTGGGCATTCATCGGTCAGTTATTAGAACACAGGTTAACCATGTATGGGAGTCTACCAGCCCCCCAACATGCATGCCAGTTGATCTGCCTCCTGCAATGGCCAAAGGCGGACTTGGCATTCGTCTGCTTTGCTATGTGGAGGGTGGGGCATAGCCCATGGAAGTTTCTGTGGGCCTGCTGTGTACCAGGTACCCTGTCACAATGAGTTCTCACAATAATCCATCCAGGTAAGTATTACCCCATTTCATTCAGGAGAAAACTGAAGCTCAGAGAACTTGTTACCCTAGGTCAGTGGTTGGCAAACTCATTAATTTACAGAGTCAAGTATCAGCAGTACAATGATTGAAATTTCTTTTGAGAGTCAAATTTTTTTAAAATATATATTATTGGGTTTTTTTACAGAGAGGAAGGAAGAGGGAAAGTTAGAAACATCCATGAGAGAGAAACATTGATCAGCTGTCTCCTGCACACCCACTACTGGGGATGTGCCCGCAACCAAGGTACATGCCCTTGACTGGAATTGAACCTGGGACCCTTCAGTTCGCAGGCTGATGCTCTATCCACTGAGCCAAACCAGTCAGTGGGGGGGGGGGGAGGAGAGAGAGAGAGAGAGAGAGAGAGATAAATTTTTTAAACTTAAACTTCGGTCTAATGCCACTTCTTCAAAATAGACTTGCCCAGGCCATGGTATTTTGTGGAAGAGCCACACTCAAGGGGCCAAAGAGCTGCATGTGGCTCATGAGCCACAGTTTGCCAACCACTGCCCTAGGTCATACAGGTATAACAGGCAGGATTTGACTTAAGTGTGCTCATTTAATTTAGATTGTTTCGCTATCCGTCTGCTTAATGTCGATGGGTTTGGTAACTAATATTTGGAACAAAGGGTCTGACAAATTTTACAGAGAAATAAAAATTCAATTATATCTAGACATTATTGTAAAGGATGCGATTAGACCAATGTTACTCGAAGCATAGATAATAGATTAACACCAGTCCATGAACTATTGGTTACCAGCCTACCAGTGTAAGTACAAAAATTAAGAGAAAGCATTCGGAGACTTTAATCACAAATTGATATGGGCATAGCATCCAAGCATGCAATCACATAATTCACCGCTACTTGTATTTACAGGAGGATTAATCCATAATAGATAAGAAATAAAATTTGTAAATGGTACTTCTCTATAGATAGCTCTTGAATAGAACTGAATTAGATGAAATTGGGTCTGGGGTGTGGTATCATTTGAGGGGTTCTCTCATCAGTGTTATGTCAACTTCAAGGGTAAGGGCTCTTGGAGCCTCACTGCTGCCGATCAAATTCCTGTTCCTGCCTCTTACCTATGTGACCTGGGGCAATTGACTCAACCTCCCCTATAAAGAGAGAGAATGATGGTGCTGGCTCCTAGAATGACAGTGAGAATCAAGTGGAATTATGTATCTATGCACAGCCCTTAGCACAATGCTGGGCACAAAGCAAGCACTCAATAAATACCAGCTGCTGCATTTATATCATGCACCTGGCACCAGTAAGAGATATAGAGTATTTGCTACAATTCTTAATATCATTAGTAGTAATGGTAGGAAGAGAACATTCTAACCCTGGGCAGCTCTCTTGGAAATCCCTGATATTAAGACATCCCAGTTGAGAGTAGTAAGATGACACCGCACAACCCAATGTCACTGCTGAAAAACCAGCCTTTGTCGGGTCAGCAAACACAGGTCTGTCCACAAATGACAAGACTCTCAAAAAATAAAAATCCATTTTCCTGCCCTAACCAGTTTGGCTCAGTGGCTAGAGCGTTGGCCTGCAGACTGAAAGGTCACAGGTTCGATTCTGGTCAAGGGCATGTACCTGGGTTGCGGTCACATCTCCAGTAGGAGGTGTGCAGGAGGCAGCTGATCAATGTTTCTCTCTCATCAATGTGTCTAACTCTCTATCCCTCTCCCTTCCTCTCTGTAAAAAATCAATAAAATATATATATTTTTAAAAATCCATTTTCCTAAAGCACTTTCCTTCTAATTAATCCCTAAGATCCCCTGTGGATTATGGCTGGAGACTTTGGGAGGCAAAGAATCTCATCTAGCAAATGCAGCAATGGTCACCTGGGTCCACCTGGCTGCACTAGGTCCCTGCCTCTTCTCCTCACCCTTCGGGATGCTCTGCAGCCACATGGGAGAACCAGAATGACCCCAAAGTTATTGTCCTACAAACATTACAGGTCCTGTTAAAAAACAATCAGGCGTCTGGTGACCTACAGAACAAAGCCTAACTCTAGAAGAATCGCTTAGGCCCAACTCTACCTGGCAAATTGCAAGCATGATGAATAAATAATAAAGCACCCAGTCTGGTCCAACCTTTTACTTTACAGATAAACCAAAGTCAAGGCCACTGGAGGCAAGTGATTTATCTAAAATTTAACTGGGAATAAAAGATAACTTTTAATGAAACAAAGTATGGTTTTATTTTAATTAGAAACTATTTTTAAAGACTGCAGGGTTAAAATGCCAATGCAGAAATTTCAGACATCAAGCAGAGAGAAAAGAAGATATTTTAGAGTGGCGTAGGAAAGAAGAAAACCTTATGACTGCCTCTCACTCTGTGCTACATAGACTATATTCTGTCTACTTACAGAGTGGGCACCAACATGGAAAATACAAAGTTGTCTTCACCCCGATTTAGTCATGATCGTAACACCCCAACCCAGTGCCTTGGTGACCTCTGCTGGTATCCCCTGGGTAACACACAATGGGTGCAGGTGGTTCATAAGCTTCCTGGGAGAATATTTTGAACCAGTTATATGTCTTTGGGCACTTAGAGCCCAGGTCTTGCTTTTTCTACCTACCATTCTCCAATGAAAGCAAGTAGCACTCCTTGGAAAAATAGCGCATTCCAGGGCAGGGCAGGGTAAACACGAAAAGCAAAAGGTTGTAGACATGTCAAAGGGACATAGGATTCAACCTGAAAGAGCTCTCAATGGCCAAAGCTCATTGGAGGCAAAAATAGTATGGTATTGGGTTATAACCCAAAGTATGAAGTAAATTTACAGAGTCCATACTGATTTATACTAATATAAATAAATGATTTAGTGACTGACTGGATGAATGAATCCATCTACCCATCAATCAATCAATAATAAAAAGTGAGAGGTGGCTACACTTGCTCTTCAAAGGTGGAATTTAAGCTCCCCTCCCTTCTTCAGTTGTGGACTGAAAATAGTGACTTGACTAACAAGAAAGAATATAGAAAGGGGCATGGTAGTAACTTCACTGCAGAGAAACCTGGTTGGCGCTGCCTTAACCTCAAGATCAAAATTAACATCACCCAATAGAAGCTGTGTTAATATCAGCTGCATGTGTCCCAGATATGATGAGAAGGACACTTCATCTCTGTGGCATTTCCCCCCTCAAAGGCCATAACCCCATCAGGTGAACATCAGACATGCACACACCAAGGGCCATTTCACAAAACGTGAAACTGACCAGCACCCCTTGGTCGTGTTATGGTCAAGTAAAACAAGAAGGACCAAGAAGCTCCCACAGACCAGAGGAGACTGGGGACACATACAAGTAAATGTCATGTGGTGTCCTGGCTTCTCTCCCAAAGCGAAGAAAGAACATCAGTGGGCAAATCTGGTGGAATCCAAACCCAGTCTTGACTTTAATTGACGGTATATAATAATATTGGTTTTGACAAATGTACCATGGTAATAAAAGATGCTAACAGAAGGAGGACTTGGGTAAAGTGTATAGAGAACTCTCTCTACTATCTTTACATTTTTTTCTTTAAACATGGTATTATTCCAAAATTTAATATATATATTTCTTTTTCTTTTTTAAGCCTTTGAGGAGACTTATACCAAGAGAGCATGAAGAGATTTCTGAATGGACTACAGATAACTCATCGGGAGCTTGTCTGTGTCATGGATGAGGGACCCAATGGTGGACCAGCAACATTACAACAGGGTGGCCATGAGTTCACTCCCAGCCCATGAGGCATGCAATGAGGACCAGGAAGCTCCTATGTTATTAGATGGGCTCAGCCCGCAATTGTTATCAGTGTGTTTTTGCACAAAGAGGTAAGGAGATACACACACAAATAACTTCTAGTCTTGGCTGAAATTACAGGGTCAATACATAATCCATAGGACACCCAGTAAAATCTGGATTTCAGTCAAGGAGTGACATAGGACACATGGGTTTTAGGACATGCAATATTCGGGGCATTTAATTTTGGGACATACTTACACTAATATTAGAGGCCTAGTGCATGAAATTCATGCATGGGGGATGTATCCCTCAGCCCAGCCTCCATCTTCTCCAATCTAAGGCCCCTTGAGGTATGTCCGACTGCCCGTTTAGGCCCGATCCTGAACAGGCAGTTGGAAACCCTCTCACGATCCAGGACTGCTGTCTCCCAACTGCTCACCTGCCTGCCTGCCTGATTGCCCCTAACTACTTCTGCCTGCCAGCCTGGTCACCCCTAACCACTCCCCTGCCAACCTGATTGATGCCTAAGTGCTTCCCTGCCAGCCTGTTTGCCCCTAACTGCCCTCCCCTGAAGGCCTGCCTCCCCACCCAACTGCTCTCCCTTGCAGGCCTGGGTCCCCCATAACTGTCCTTCCCTGAAGGCCCAGTCACCCCAGCTTCCCTTCTCTGCCAGCCTGGTTACTCCTAACTGCCCTCCCCTGCTGGCAATCTTGTGTCCACATGGGGGCAGGATCTTTGACCACATAGGGGCTATGTGTTAGAGTGACCATCAATCTGCATATTACTCTTTTATTAGATAGGCTAGAGGCCTGGTGCACAGGTGGGGGCCAGCTGGTTTGCCCTGAAGGTTGTCCTGGATCAGGGTGGGGGATCTCTTGGGGCATGGGGTGGCCTGGGCAAGGGGTCTGTGGTGGTTTGTAAGCTGGCCATGCCCCTCAGTGACCCAAGTGGAGGGCCTGGTATCTGGGATTTCTTTATCTTCTATAATTGAAACTTTGTAGCCTTCAGTGGAGGCCTGGGTCTACCAGGGTGTGTGGAAAGCTTGACTTCCTCCCCTGCTGGGGAAACCCAAGCTTCCTGCTTGCTCTGTGGCCACAGCCATCTTGGTTGGGGTTAATTTGCATACTCACTCCTGATTGGCTAGTGGGCATGGCTTGTGGTATAGTAAAGTGATGGTTAATTTGCATATTGCTCTTTTATTAGATAGTATTTATTTGTTCACCTATGTATTTAAATTTACTGGGCATCTGGTATTTTTATTTGCTAAATCTGTCAATTCTAAAATGTTACATCAATGAAGCCCACCTTGACATTCCTCTTTAAAATTGTAACCTACCCCTGCTGCACACCTTGCTCTCCTTTTCTCCCTTGAAACACTTTATAAA
Organism: Lasiurus cinereus; assembly: GCA_011751065.1. NCBI lineage: Eukaryota > Metazoa > Chordata > Mammalia > Chiroptera > Vespertilionidae > Lasiurus > Lasiurus cinereus. The sequence continues at coordinate 12,599,784 of JAAGEH010000434.1, forward strand.
TTAGATAGTTGATCTGCTTATCATCCATGCCCTTTGTCTTCTGCCTCCCTATGCCGTAATGGAAACTTCCTAAAGGAAGGAATCATTTATTGATCCCTGGTACACTGCTTGCACATATTACTCCAAAATTTAAAAAATATATATATTTAAAAAGTCTTTGAGGAGGCTTACAGTAATAGAGTTGAGCCCCATAAGCATGGGAGGTGTTCAATGAATATTTGCAGAATAAATAAATATCTTTTAAAAAATACATTTATATTGGTTTCAGAGAGAAAGTTAGAGGGAGAAAGAGATAGAAACATCAATGATGAGAGAGAAACATTGATTGGTTGCCTACTACATGCCCCCTCTAGGGATTGAGCCCAAAACCTGGGGCCTGTGCCCTGACAGGGAATCAAACTGTGACTTCCTAGTTCATAGGTTGATGTTCAACCACTGAACCACACCAGCTGAGCTAAATGAATATCTTAAGGGAGTAAGATTATTGAGTTTCTGGGGCACAGCAAGCATTGGAGTGGGTGTTGAGCTATTCACTATAACCTTGTGCAGTAAGTGTCTCTCTTTTCCACAGTCAAGGCTGAGAGAGGTTTTGGTCATGTGTGCAAGATCACACAGCTAGTAAGCTGCAGTTTTAGCTCTGCCAGGTCTGCCGGCTGGGTAGGTTATCTCTTTCTGCTATGCCATGTGTCAGGCAGCTCTTGCCAAAAAGAAAATTTTTATGTTTTTTAAATATATTTTTTATTTATTTCAGAGAAGAAGGGAAAAAGAGAGAGATAGAAACATCAACAATGAGAGAATATCATTGATTGGCTGCTGCCTGCACGCTCCCCACTGAGATTGAACCCACAACCCAGGTATGTGCCCTGGACTGGAATCAAACCCAGGATCCTCCATTCTGCAGGCCGACACTCTATCCACTGAGCCAGAAGGAAATTTTTACATATTTGTTTTCAGTGGGAATTTATGGAAGCATTCCATTGGGTGTGTGAAGCATATTCAACTCAGGAAAATGACCCTCAGGTGACATCTTGGTTTGCACTAAATGGCATTTGCAGATGCACAAGACAGAATATAGGTGACTGCTCCCCACAGCTCCGTGAGCCCGTCCTATATCTAAGCCACCTCTGCTCACTTGCCTCCTCCTGCGTTGGAAGCACACATTTGTGAAATTGTTTCAAGATGTCTCCAAGGTGCAATTTTGTTTGATACTCACTGTCGAACCAAACAATTTCATGTTAATTTCCTACAACCTACTCCGCTGTCAGCTCTCCTCGTCATAGATATTTATTTCCCAGCTAAATGTGCATTTATTTATTGACATTTTTATTAAATTAGACTGTAATAAATTCAATTGTGCTTATATATATTTTCCCTTTGTGCTCAAAAACTCAGAATAAGTCGATGTGTTTATTAACTGCGTGACCAATTGCCAGGAGCAAGTGATGAAGGGTAGAGGTGTGTCATGAAACCAGGGGGGGTAGAGCCCCCCAAAGCCCCTTTATGGTTGGTCTTGGAGCACCTGTTGAGGTCTGGGATTGGTTCTGATGCCTGTAGAATTTGGACAGACACCTCTGAGAAAGAGACGAAGAAGACGCCTTTTTCTGTCCCATTAAATACCCAGAACTTGGAAAGCGGGGTGGGATGCCCAGAAGAACCTTGGTGGGTGGATAAGGAGCCCGGGAGTAATCTCAATCTCCCGGTGCCTCATCAGCAAGTGCAATCAAATGATTAAGAACACAGGCTTGGGCGTCAGACAGACAGAGCTGGTACCCCAGCTTGCCAGCTTGCTGTCTGTCTAACTCGGGGCAAGTTCCTTAACCTCGCTAAGCCCGGAACGTCTCATTTATAAAACGGGTTAATTACGATACCAACTGCATGGAGTAATTATAAAAATGAAATGAGATGATGCACGTATATGCCTAACATTGTAACTGCTCCAAAAATACCGCCTGACTACCATCATCATCTCCTTGCTGGGCTCCAGAGTCTCAGACTTCGTTCTGTGCGTTTCTTGCTGTAATTCTTGGCCGGTCCTGAGTTATCTGCATGGGAGCTGCAATTTGGAATTGTGCTTGGGCCAAGTCCACTGGGGATGCCTTCTTTCAGACTCAGGCCCAGGCATTCATTCCCAGGGCACCTGCAAACCCCGGGGTATTTGAGCAACCCCAAGCTTCGAAGCCAGAGGATCTCTCTCAGAGACCTCAGTGAGTTTGCCAGAGTTGTGCCAGCTTGGGCAAGTGGTTTAATCTCCCAGAGACTCAGTATGCTAATCCATAAAATGGGGGCAATATCTTACCCGCTGCTGCCTCCCATTGTAGTTGCTTAGTAAGCTGAGAAGGGCTGGACAGATGTTCCTGAATATCTTTTTTAGTAATCTAGGCTTTATGGGAAGTGAGGGAAGAGAAACTTTAAGAGAATCTAAATCTGGGAAAGAAGTGACGAGGATAATGACAATATTTGGTAGTCACTAAAGATGATTTCTGCTGTGTTCTTGGGGGATATCAGAATGAACGGAGAGTTCCGCTCATGGGGAACTTACAGACTTGTATCACATTATTAGGACATCTGCAAACCTGACTTAGGATGAAAAATACAGTTTTACATGAATGACTTCTAGGATTATGGTTTTGTTATAATTTCCTGCTAACTAAACAAAATAATGCACAATCATAAGTTATACAGAATGCAGCTAAGAAAAAAAAAAAAGCTTGTTAGTGTTTATCAACTGACCCACATTATCCTACCTCATACCAACAATGAGAATATTATTGATAGAATGAAGGATTGCTTCCTGAGATATAATTGAGGTTTGAGTCACTGACCAGCAAATTACCTTTTTATCAACACAAGTGCCAGCATTATGTCCTAAAATCTAAACTGTATACAAGATTTCTATAAGTATGAATGAAAAGGAAAATAGAATAAAAAACTTTGAAAAACTCCATAACACAACTAAACTCCATAACACAAAAACAACTAAATGTCTCTGTCCCCAAAATAATAACAACCATAACCACCATTTATTGAGCATCTACTATTTGGCTGGCTCATCTGCTATTTATTTCATTTAATTGGCCCCTCCTATAGAGTGATTCTCAAAGTTTATAAACAATAAGCAATTATGGCTCATTGTTCTAGAGCAGTGGTTCTCAACCTTCCTAATGTCACATCCCTTTAATGCAGTTCCTCGTGTTGTGGTGACCCCCAACCATAAAATTATTTTCATGGTATTAGCACATCCCTTTAATGCAGTAAAGGGACGTGGCATTAGGAAGGTTGAGAACCACTGTTCTAGAGGCTGAGAAGTCCAAGATCATAGTGCTCACAGATTCCATGTCCAGTAAGGTCCCTCCTCCTCGTTGATGGCTGTGTAGTCACTGTGTCCTCACCTGGCAGAATGGGACAAAGTTGCTCTCTGGGGTCTCTTTTATAAGGGTTGCTCTCTGGGGTCTCTTTTATAAGGGTTTTAATCTCATTCATGAGTCCTCTGATCTCAAGACCTAATCACTTCCTCAAAGCCCCATCCTCTAATGCCACTGCACTGGAAATTCAGATCCAACACATAAACGTAGGGTGGGGTGAGGGAGGGGAGAATAGCATTCTGTCCATTGCACTGTCTTTCCTTACATTTGTTTTGCCAACACACCACATGTGTTCCTGCCTCAGGGCCTTTACACAGCATGGCATTTTCCTGGGCCTGCTGCACCCTCCCCCAGATGTTCACTAGCCTGCTTCCTTCTCACCGTGCAGCCTCTGCTCAGTCCTCACCTTTTTGAAGGGGCCTCCCAGAGTCCTCTCGGTCTACACTAGCACCAGAACGCACCTCTCTGTACTACCTCATCCATTGCAGTCTCTTCTTGCCCCTCTACATGATCCAAAGCAATGGCTCGCAGTCAGGGCAATATTCCCACCCGAGGAGGTCTTTGGTAATGTGTGGGGACAGTTTTGATTGACATGATGGTGAGAGGTCACTACTGGCCTTAGTGGATGGGGCTAAATTAGGCTAAATGTCCCGCAATATCTGAGAGAGTCTTAACAATGAGGACCTCCCTCCCCATCCCCTCCAAATGCCAGCAGCACTCCGATTAAGAAATACTGGGTTGCTGTCTTATTCTGTGTTGCTCCCACTTGAAATGTAATAGTTTCCCATTGCTGCTGTAAGAGATGAACACAAACTTAGTGGCTTAAAGCAACATGAATGTGTTCTCTGATAGTTCTGGAAGTCAGACGTCTAAAATCAGGGCGTCAACTAGGCTGCGTTCCTGCTGGAGTCTTCGATGACAAATCTGTTTCCTTGCCTTTTGGCTTTTAGAAGTCACATGCATTCCTTGACTCCTGGCCCCTTCCTGCCACCATTTCATTCTATGGTCTCATCTACTAATGATTTCTATTCCTGCCTCCTCCTGACAAGCACCCTTGTAATTACATCTCCTGCATAATGCAGCATAATCTTGGCTCAAGATCCTTAACGCCATCACACCGGCAAAAGGAAACAAAAGGCTTGCTTTACCTTTTGCTTGGTAAAGTACATGAATTGCAGGGTTAGGACACATCTTGGGGGCCATTATTCATCCTACCACAGCTCCAAATGAGCAGGGATCTTGTCTGTTTCGTTCAATGTTCTAGGCCTAGGACCTAGTACCTGGTGCACGGCAGGTACTTACTCAGAAATATCAGACGCTGGATGAATGAGGGTCAAGTCTGTTGCTTACCGCAGTCCGGTAAACATGTCTGGGGTGGGGGGGGAGACGGGGGTTCTCTCATTGAATAATGCCATAGGAAATAAAGCTGCTTTTCAGAACAATGTGATTGCCCCTCTTGGAATATAAATGTATTCATGTTGAAAACTTCTTTACAAGCCAGCCAAGTTCTTACTCAAAATCAGTTTTATAACTTTGTCAGCATCTGCCCCGACCCTGAACTCGCAGAGTAAATCCTCCCCTGAGATAGCCTCAGTCATAAATCTTTCCACTGGCTGTGTTCACAAGGAATTGGATCTCTGTGAGGAAAGGGGCTTAATCTGAAACGCTCACAGTTATAACTAAATGATGCCTCATTTTAAAACCACAAAGCTGATGTTAGTTCATCAGGCACTGGATGTTATATCGGTTCCCCCCAGCAAGAATATAACAGTAGAATGCAGATTATTCAGAAAGGCTAGTATGGAACCTCAACTGCAAACCAAAACATTTGCAACTCTTGTCCTTTGAAATCAAGAACAGTATGACATGCCACACTTTCCCAACCCAGGCTGACACGCACAGACGAACCCGGTCTTTACATCTGCGGGACTTCCATGCTCGCCTCTTATGTCTTTTGTGCTCAAAGGGGTGGGGTCTCCACCTCCCCGAAGAAGATCAGAGGCTCAGAGAGTGAGAATGACGAGACAGAGGAGGCGGTGTCAGGATTGGAAATCAGAACCCCTGGCTTTCTCACCACGGCTTTCTTTTCATTCCAGGGCAGACCGTTCATGCTCCCTCCAGAACTCCGAGCCCCCAAAGAAATCAGAGAAGCGCCCTTTGCTGACAGGGAGTCTGCAAAACTCAACAGCAGGACTCAATTAGGGGGGACATTTCTAAGTATCAGGATTCCCAGATCCAACACGGAAAGGGATACTAGAACCCTCCTACGTTATTCTATTCCAAATCCATCAGGGCTGCCTCAGTACTAGTTAGATGAATGTGAGGCGGGAGGAAGAGAACGATATAGAAAGAGACACGGGGAGACTCTTAAGTGAATTGCCGTCTTTATCAACCACCACATGCATCAGAGGGAAATTCTCATTTATAGAGAAGATTACATTTGCTGCTAACTTCAGGCAGGGCTTCTGACAAGCCGAGGAAGGAATTACTCTTTTTATGGAAATCCAATCTAGTTTGATGCTGGGAGGCAAGGCTCCATCTAAAATGATAAGTGACAGACGCAGCAATGCACCGGGTACCTGCTCAGGCAAACACAGTGGCGCGCACGCCCGTCCGCACGTGAGCACTCCGTGGTCAGCCCTCTTGCTGTCACCATGGAAGCGGTGGGAAACCGTTAATGCTTTCACAGACACTTCAGGGTAGGGGGCCGGGAAACAGCTTCTTCCGGTTATGTGCCGTAGACCCTTCATGGGTAATTCAGACCAGCGCCCTCGGCTGATGGACGGTGCAGAGAGAGGGGGGCTGGGAGGGCCTTGGGGAACACAGTGCTCTACTCTTTTCTAGGCAGCGGGGACACAGAGGAGAGAGGATGCGCAGAGTCAGGGCGCCCGGTTTTGTGTCCTCACTGTGACATCCCTGTGGCTCTTAATGTTTGAAAACAAATCTCCCCTCCAGAATGCATCGCCTCATCTGTCAGATGAGAGACAGGGTGGGCTGGGAGGGCTATTGCTGTTCTGTCTTCCCAGAGTGTGCTCCTATGCCCTTGGTTTTTGTAATGTTCTCCCGTTTCTTCTGGAGAATTCTATCCCTTCTCCATGGACCCCAGTGGTCCTCTACACACATTCACCTTGGGCCTGGGGATGCACATGAGGCCCAGGCTGGGGAAATCATGGTGTCCCCGTCTCTGGGCAGTGAGGAATTCAGGAAACATGAACCGAATGGAGCCCAGGAGCCTCCGTGTGCTAAATCTGCTCTGCTACCTGCTAGCTGTATGAAGTTGAACAGCTTACATAACTTATCTACATCTCTGTTTCTTAGGACAGATCATCATAGTGGCCGCCGCACAGAACTGTATAACTTAACGCAAGGATGAGTAGAAAGCCAGGAGCACAAAATAAATACCCAGTCAATGTGCACCATGCAACCCGCTGCTATTATTTCCTGGTATTGTTATGCAGTTAGAAAGAGAAAACTCTTGTATCTCCTGCAGTTGCAAAACTGGTCATGTGAGGCGGAAGGTGCCAGGACCATCTCGCCTGGAAGTGTGGAAAAGCCATCCACAATAGGCGAGAACCAAGGGAGATCATCAAAAGAACAGCTGAGTGGCGGTAATAAGATCTCTGTTAACTGTTAGTTGGGCTCAAACCAGTTAAACTTGAATCCTAGCTCCTGAAATTGCCAGTTGATGAGTGCTCCTTTTGTCCTAAAGTCAGTTTGAACTGGATTTCTTTCACTTCCAAATTAACACAAGGGGATTTGATTAAATAATTTCTAAGGGCTCTCGCATTTCTGAAAAATTTTTATCTCATCATTTTATGCTACTTATTCATGATACATTTAGGACTATCTAAAATGTAAAGGGGACATTTCTTGACAAAGAAGGTACTATCAGGATGTCATCATTGAAAAAGAACAACCCACAGATGCTTGGAGTGGAGAATGTTTCGGGGAATTATTTGCATTAGTGAGGGGGAAAGGCTGATATGAAGAAATGGTTCTAACCACATAGCATCAAAAACTTGAAAGCAGCCCAAAGGCCCACTAACAGAACAGATAAATACATGGAGGTGCGCTCGCTCCACAGAACACTACATAGCAGTCAATATGAGCATAGTACTGTTACAGCTAGATTAAATAAAAAGTAAGAAAAGAAAAACTATTCAACTATGATACCATTTTTATACATAAAATAAACGATAATTAAGCAACACATTTTAAGAAAACAGAGGTGTGAGATAAAGAGGAAAGAAGAAAGAAAGGAGAAAGTGAAAGAGAGAGAGAAGTGAAAGAAAAAGGAAAGATCAACTCGAGATTTTTGATAGATTTTTCTTCGGATGGAAGAAGCAGAAAATGAGGATAGCGAAGAATCTCGTGGGTATATGTTAAGTTATTGTCAGTATTCTAATTTCCAAGCCAGTACCAATGTAAAGAGTGTTTCATGAGCCAAGGATTAGGATTAATCTATGCCCCTAGGTTTTAAGAAAAAAGGAAATGTCAAGAAGAGCATTACAGACAGAGAAAAGGGAATTTTTGAAAGCCTTTTTGTGCTCCTATCCCCTTCCTATCCCCACCCCCATTGCCCTTGGATGGAAGCTGTGTGTGTGTGTAAACACACACACATGCATTTTTTGACAAGGAGTGGAAGTCAAAGTCATAGTATGTAAGGTCTAAAAAGTCATGAAGGACATATCATTTAGGACATTTTAAACCAGAGGACTTAACTTTTGTCCTAAATATCATGGGAGCCAAGGAAGGCATTTCAACAGAAGAACAACATGATCATATTTAAATTATAAAAGGTCAGCTTGGCTGCAGAATGAAGAATGGATTGCGGGTTGGGGGGATGTAGTAGGAGATGGTAGCAGAGAAAGGAGCTGAGAGCTTCTGCACTCTACCCAGGTAGGGAGATCCCGAAACTAGGAGCGGAGGACAGCAGTTGGTGATGGAGAAGAAAGGATGAATCTAAGAGAATGTCTGGAGATAGAACCTGTATCTTTTTAAATTTCCTACTTTTCTGTTCAAAAAAACAAACAAAACAATCCCAAAGCGACCATAATAAAAGCCTAAGCTACCATTACTATAGAATGACCAGAACAACCGGTCACTATGATGTGCATTGACCACCACGTGACAGATGTCAATGCAGGAGCTGCCCCCTAATGGTCAGTGCACTCCCACAGGGAAAGCGCCACTTAGCCAGAAGCCGGGCTTACAACTGACAAGTAGCACTAAGGAGCAGTGAGCTGAGCGGTAAGGAACAAGCAGCAAGCAGGCAGGTGGTAAGGAGGGAGGGGTCCCAGACTGTGAGAGAGTGCAGGCTGGCTAAGGGACAATCATCTTCCTGCCCCCAATGCATGAATTTTGTGCACTGGGCCTCTTGTTCATCCATAATTCTCTAAGTGACAAATTTACACTCTCACCATTAGACATTCAAACAGATCTATTTGATTAGGGCCCATGTGTTTCACAAAAGCAGGAGTCTGAGAACTCAGTCTGGAGATGCAAATGTGGTACTCAACATGCTACCACTGTAACTGGGAAACAAGCAATCCATGTGCTCATTAGAAAGGAAAATGAGTGGGCTCCCCACAACCCTGCCCTCAAGTTTATAACTGGGAAACCTAGACCAAAGGAAGTGTCAAAAATGTATCCAAAAATGATCAGCAATATTGATCACCCTCACCTGAGCAAGAAGGCAAGCCTCATTAGCCCTGCCTTTAGCACAAAACCTGGGACACCTCATAGTGTTAATTTTTTACTCAGGTTTTATTGTGACAATTAAATAAGACCTTGATGAATTTGGAGGAAAAACACCCCGCACAGTGATTATGAGTACTAATTAGAAAGCAAAATAGTGGCTTTGATGAATCTGTGCTTGGTTTGTCCCTTAATTAATTGACTGGCTGCTATTATACTTGGTGATGGATTGGTTGAAATATTCCATTAAAATCTGATTCAGTCAGGGTCCTTTATTCAGAAGAGCCTTGCAAGGATGAGGAGGGAGTGGGAGGGAAATGGGGTGTGAAAGGCATACATTTATTTATTTACTTATTGTTGGATACAAAAGGCATCTTTTGAGCAAGGTTCTGAGCATGTCTTCTTCCAAACACAAGGTACCCTGTGTAACCCTGAGAGATCTGTTTGGGAGCTGAGGGACAACTTGTTTGCTTTACTAAATGAAAGGGGGTCCATGGCAGTCTTCCCGGCCTGTTTTGAACACTCACTGCACCCACACGTTCGTACATGAGCGTGACGTTGCCATGCGAAACGCCATGAGTCTGGTTGGCACATCCTGCCTGGCTTGATGTCAGGGTATCCATCTAAAACAGTAGTTCTCAACCTGTGGGTCGCGACCCACTTTGGGGGTCGCCTAAGACCATTGGAAAACACAGATACGATTCATAACAGTTGCAAAATTACAGTTATGAAGTAGCCACAAAAATGATTTTATGGTTGGGGGTCACCACAACATGAGGAACTGTATTAAAGGGTCGCGGCATTAGAAAGGTTGAGAACCACTGGTCTAAAACCTTTGCGAGAAAACATCTCAGCAAAAGACAGAACTCGAGGTGTATTTCCTCCCTGGAATTCCTCTAATGTTTTTGGTAACCTTACCACCTTCCCCCCTGTCACATGGTGGGACGTTAACCAAGACAGCGGATGGCAGCAGCCAAGCTCGGGGTTCTTCCCTGCTGCTCCAGAAGCACAGCTGCCTTCTTGGTGCTGGAGAGGCGGCTGCATAACACGCTGAGCCGGATCAGAGAGTCATTTTCCAGGGACCACGCTGAAGAAATTGTAAATCTGACTCAAACCAAGAAACCATTAGTCACCCATGTCAGGGATCCTACATCAGCATGTCAGCTCATCACCAGAGCGTCAGCCTCTGAATTCTCTTTTGACACCTGGCATCCGATTTTTGACTCTGTGGCAGGTGACAGGAAGGAAGACCGGCGGTTAGCCAGGTTATTGCCCATTCATGCTGATGCCGAGGAAATTCCTGCTATCATAATTATATGTGTATTAATTAAAGAACAGTAAATGCCTGCGTGTTTAAGTGCTGATGGAATGGAGATGACTTTTTTTTTCATCTAACCCACATTGGCAATGCTGGTGGTGATAGGTAGAAAAACCTAAACCAAATTTCTGATTCCTTAGTTCTATAAGAGGATTGCCATGCAAAATCCACAATTCCTTTGACTTTTGAAAAAGGACAGGTGAATTATGATGCCAGTTTATTCAGGGGCAAAGTGCAGGAAACTGCAGGTAACCTTCCTATCAAGTCTGGAAATGTTCTAATCTACTGACTAGAGATGGGCTTGCTAGATGGGAGAACAAAGATGTCTGCCTCAGGGCAGAGTGTTTCCCTATGGAAATTTTTGTCCTGAGGTAGATTTGTAGATTTATACTCAGGAATAAAGACAAAGAGAAAAGTTGTTTGGTGGGTGCCTTTTGGAACAGCTTGTTATTGTCTTACTTGCAGAGCATTGGAGTCCATGTTTCCTACACCAAGTCCTGCCTGGTCTGCTCCTCCAGGCTTCTGGTTTGAGTCAGCACAGTGCACAATGTCACTATGACCCTGGCAAGTGTGAGGAAGGACTGGTGACATTTGATAATCTGGATTTCTTTAAGACCGCTTCTAGATGGAAATCTGTCTGAAGAACCACCCCTTCCATTTGGAGACAACTCAAATGTCATTCTCTCAGATGTAATCGCTCCTCCCTTTGAAGATTCAGACCTCATTCCTCTGCACTATCAGATGACAGACACTAAATTTATCTCCATGTCACAGCTTTTTGCATTCTTACCTTATTTTTCTCTACTAGAGTACAGATACCCAAAAGGCCATAACCATCTTTAATTCATCTATTGATCCAAATCCAGTTGGAGGCAAAGTAGTAAGAAGCGAGGAAAATTCATTGGTAAGTGGAATGGAGAAACTGAGACAGATGGTTAAACAAGGCCAAGCAATTTACAGCCAGCTGATAAATTACAAGATCATATTTTTCCTAACCAAGGCCACTTAAGGAAAAAATGGTTTACACATATTCCAGACCATGCCAGGGGCAGACCTGCTTGGGTTCTGGGGTCTTTCCTGTGACATTCTTTGAAGATGAAACTGACCAGAGAATGACCCTGATCCCTCTATAACAGTGGTTCTCAACCTGTGGGTCGTGACCCCTTTGGGGGTCGAATGACCCTTTCACAGGGATCGCCTAAGACCATCGGAAAATGCAGATATTTACATCACGATGCATAACAGTAGCAAAATTTCATGGTTGGGGGTCACCACCACATGAGGAACTGTATGCTAGGGTGGCGGCCTTAGGAAGGTTGAGAACCACTGCTCTGTAAGGTCATTTTGATTCATCATCAGCATATCAAAGGACGCACTTGGAAAACTAATGAATATTCTCATTAAGACCTCCTCTAAAATTCCCATCTTTAGAAAACAGATAAAAAAGTAAAACAAATGACCCAGAGTGCCTTCCCTTGAGCACACCTATTCCTTTCCCCCACCCGCTTCTCACCTCAGGTGTGTATCTTTGCTTTCTCTCTCCTACGTTGTAAAGGTTCCCAGGAGACTTGCAACCAGGGGAGGGGCAGCAGCTGCAGCTCATCCTGGGCCAACCCCAGAACCTGTCTCCAAGGGCCCTCCTTTAGCCTCTGTGACTTGTTTCCTGAGTCCGTGCAACCCAGCTGGCTCACTGCTTCTGTGACTTTCTAACGGATGTAGTCAGTCTCGCCTAAGTTTCACTCTTCCTTACATTTCCACAGGGCCCAGGTTCCACCTAAGCTCATTCCTATTGCTATGACCTTGCCTTTCTACCTTTAAACATATTTTAAAAAATTTTAGTCCTCACCTGAAAATATGTTTATTTTGTTAAAATTCATTTTTAGAAAGAGAAAAAGCGGGGGAAAGAAAGAGAGAGAGAAATATCAACTGGTTGCCTTTCATACTTAACCCAAGCTGGGATTGAACCCCCAACCTAGATATATAGCCTGACATGGAATTGAACCCTACAACATTTTGGTGTATGGGGTGATGCTCCAACCAACTGAGCCACCTGGCCAGGGCATTGCCTCTTCTATCCGAGGCTCTTCCTTTGTTTCACTGTCCCCAGCTTTAATAAACATGTTCCCCAAATCACCTGGCCTTGTATTATGAATCTTTCCTCCACAAAGTCAAGAACCCACACATTCCAGACGGTGCCAGGGAAGACCTACCTTGGTTCCGGTCCCTTTCTAATGACACAATGGGAGTTTAACAGAACACAGACTTTGCTTTTAGACCCATCTGAGTAAGACTCAGGCTCCTTGATGTACTACCAGCTATATGACCTGAGAAAAGAGACTTAGCTTCTTGGGGCCTCAATCTCCTAAGCTTTAAGATGACGATAATTGCCCTAACCAGTTTGGCTCAGTGGTTAGAGTGTCAGCCTACAGACTAAAAGGTTCCAGGTTCAATTCCGGTCAAGGGCATATACTTTGGTTGCAGGCACATCCTCAGTAGGAGGTGTTAGGAGGCAGCTGATTGATATTTTGCTCTCACTGATGCTTCTAACTCTCTAGCCCTCTCTCTTCCTCTCTGTAAAAAAAAATCAATAAAATATATTTTTTAAAAAGATGGTGATAAAAGCATCATGTGTTATATAGGACTTTGGAAAATTATATACATAAAAGGTTAATATGCAAATTATCTGCTCGGGAGTTTGACCGTGAGAGCGGGAGTTTGATTCCTCGCTATGATGTGCACTAACCACCAGGGAGTGGCATGGGACATGGTGGGTGACCAGTGGTGGCGCTGAGGGAGCAAGGGAAGGAGGAGGTGGGGAGATGTGAGGCCAGGCCTAGGGACCCTACCCTGCATGAATTTTGTGCACTAGGCGTCTAGTTAAAAATAATAATGCAAAGGTTATTTAGCACAGTCTCTGACACAAAATAAGTGTTCACTGTCTGGGAGTTGTTCAGATTACTTAGTAAATTCAACCTAAATCTAATCCCTGCCCGCCTTTTCCACTGGGAGCTCCTTCCAGCTATAGGTAAGGTTTATTCCTATTTGCAACCCTAGCTTTGTGCCTGGTCTACGGTTAGTGCTCAGTAAGAGTCTCTGGGGAAAATGCATATTTCGGATGTCTGGCTTACAATCTTATGTCCTTCTGTTACGTGTATGGTTGGAGAATCCTTGATTTCCATCACTAACCGCAGAATGAGGAAGCTAGAATTGGTAGCTTTCCTCTGTAAGAACTAGAAAATACCTGCCTTCATTCAAAGCATGAGGTTACTGTTTCAGTCATCTATTTTCTGCACCTCCCTCGCCCTTTTTCGTTTTTAAAAAATAGAATAGAAGTGAAGTAGAAGAGAGAAAGAAAACAAGTATTATATTGAAGTGCTTATCTCATTTCATTAAATGAATTGTAAAGGCTGAGATAGTAATCAGCATCCTCCAAGAAGAATTTTTTTAAATATCTTAAACTCAATATTCCCTTTCAGACAACTTTTCATCTTTCTTCTTTAACAAACAAAAAGCATTAACTATGTTAGTGTCCCAATTAATCCTGGCTTTCAGAGTCTCCAAGTTTGGGGAATACACACACACACACACACACACACACACACGTGTGTGTGTGTGTGTGTGTGTGTGTGTGTGTGTGTGTATTCAGGGGTGAGGGTGAAGTACAGATGCATCTAGAAATCTCTTAAAATCAGTTCTGCCTACCTTTCCTGGGTGCCTTTATTGCCTAAAGCAGCTCACCGAAGCCGAGATGTGGTTATTTCAGGAAATAACAAATAAACACACCTTTGCAGGTCAAGTCCATTACAGAGTTGGTAGGGCACTTGCAAGCTTTTCTCAGAGACTTTAGTCCCACAGCTTCCATATTTATTTGGAGCAAATCTCGATCTAAAAGAGAATCCATTTTAATTCTCTGGAGAGGACAGCCACTGACCCAAGTCTCATCCTTTATAATGAGCTTGGTGTAGAGTTCCTGAAGGTGTTTGAGGCCAAGTTTGTTCTTGCTGTGCCGATGGGTTTGTACTTGAACTTGGGGAATTCAGATTCAAAGTTATTTTTAATTACAATGAAGTAAAAACACTTTAACCTAGAATGACAGGGTTGGGAGCAGGAAAGAGAAGTCAAGGGAAGAATTAAACAAAGCAAGTGATTCATAAGAACCAGAAGAGACTAGGACAATTGAGAAAACTGAGTCTTTGGTTAAGTGATTTGACCAAGCTCAGCTGGTGTGGTTCAATGGTTCAGCATCGACCTATGAACCAGAAGGATTGTTTGATTCCCAGTCAGGGCATATGCCTAGGTTGTGGACTCCTGAGGGCGTGCAGGAGGAAGCCAATTAATGATTCTCTCTCATCATTAATGTTTCTCTCTCTTTCTCTTTCTCCTCCTTCTTCTCTGAAATCAATAAAAATACATTTAAAAGAAAAAGATTTGACCAAAGTTATATACACTTTTTAAATGTCAGATCAAGAATACTAGCCCAGGACTGTCTGACTCAGAAGACTGTTCTCTTGACTATCGGCTTATAGTGTGCCTTCAGTAAACAAGTAGTTGGTGCCCTGGTTACCTTGGAAAAGTCAACTGAAGCCTAAGATCTCAACAGCTTTGACACACACCTTGATGCCCCGAAGAAGCCAGAGCATCCATGCTCTGCCATTTCCACGCTCCAGATGATGCAAGCACCTCTTTATAGCCGAGTATCACATGTTGCTCATTTCCAACGGAATGCTCATTGTATATGCATCCTCCAGGCCCACATTTAGATGAGGCACCCAGTTGAGCATCCGTAGTTTTCATCTAAATGTGCCACATCCCAGGTGAAAAAATGTGCTGCCGGCAATGTGATTATGTATTCAGAATGATGTGTTGGTCTACAGGGGGCTTACAAATCAATAGCTTACTGGGCAATACATAGTCCAATACTTTGCCTTTTTCATATTTGAGACAACTAAAACTTGTCAACAGGTTGTATGTTCATAATGGATTTGAGGCTTGGACAAGAAAGTAAAATAAATGGGAGTTGAGACCTCCACAGCTTTCTTATCTGTTTGCTCCACCCAAGACCTAGGCAAAGGCGAAAACTCTTCAAGATCGTCACAATAAGGTAAGGCCTGTGTCATTTGATTTCCAGGATAGACATACGTTCCCCATTCAATGCACAGTCAATGCCTAGCTGCACCAGGCCCTGCAGATAGAGCAGTAAATAAGACAAGGCCTTGCTCTCTGGGTGATGGCCTGTGAGTGAAAAGGGACAGACACACAAGCAACCGCTGCACAAATAGACATGGTTATTTCCAACAGTGACACACGCTCTGAAGAAAATACAACAAGGATGGACAGAGACTGGGGACAATAAGAAGGAAGTGACAATAGATAGGTATTTAGGAAAGGCCACAGTGAGGAGAAAAATGTATGAGCTAAGACCTGGAAGATGACAAGGAGGTAGCTAGGTAAAGATGAGAGGGAGAGCATTCCCAGGGTAGAGCACTGCGCACACAAAGGCATGGCGTGTATACAGGGAATAAGGGCAGTGTGACTGACTGGGCAGTGGGAAGCAGAGGGACAGAGTATTATAAATGATAGTCGACAGGCAAGCAAAAGTTGGGTCATGTAGGACCTGGTGGGTCATTGTAAGAAATCTGGATTTTATTTGGTGGAGAATGAAGCTACTGGAGGGATTTCAGCCAGAGGGTGATGTGATATGTGATCTGAGTTATGAGCTTTCTGCCACTCCAGTCTAATTGCATGTACTTACTGCAAATCTAGTTCTGGAAGAAAAGTTAGCTCCGAGCCAGGGCTGTCTGGGTGCAAACTGGATTAAACTCTATAGACTTTCGGTTCCCCCTGGGAGAAGAGAGGGATTCTCTCCCAATAGCCACACCCTTACAAGGCAAGTGCTTTTGAGACTGTTTTTACGGTATCCAAATCGCCAATAGACTCCTGGAACATTTACCCTGGAACTTGTGGTTAAGCAGAGAGTTTACTGAATGACTTGCTGAGCCTCACTGAAAAATAACAGCCAGGAAAGGCAAGTGACCTTCCTTTGTGAATGGAGATCAAGATTTTGTCCTGAACCACTCCTGGTAATGTGTGTGCTAAGGGCCCTGAACTGTGCTCCCTAAGAACAAGCCAAGGACCTGGGCAAACAGCTCTGTATTTTCTGAGTTGTGTACTAGCGGTCATGTTCTGTAATATTTTTTTAATATATTTTATTGATTTTTTACAGAGAGGAAGGGAGAAGGATAGAGAGTTAGAAACATCGATGAGATAGACATCGATCAACTGCCTCCTGCACGCCCCCTACTGGGGATGTGCCCGCAACCAATATACTTGCCCTTGACCAGAATCAAATCTGGGACCCTTGAGTCCACAGGCCGACGCTCTATCCACTGAGCCAAACCGGTTTTGGCATGTTGTGTAATATTGATGAGCCTTTCTTATCTGAAAGAGGAACTAATAATAGTACTTAACCTTCTTGGATTATAACATGGATTCAAGGGAGCAATTGAATTAATGCATTAAGTCTGGGAGGAAGCATAAATACTCACCATTAGGGGTCCATATTTGAAAGGTGGGTGCCTAGGCTAAGAAGTATAAACCACCAGGCCAGCATGGCTCAATGGTTGAATGTCAACCTATGAACCAGAAGATCACAGTTTGATTCCTGATCAGGGCACATGCCAAGGTTGTGGGCTCTATCCCCAGTGTGGGGCATGCAGGAGGCAGATGATGAATGATCCTTTCTTATCACTGATGTTTCTATCCATCTCTCTCCCTTCCCCTTCCTCTCTGAAATCAATAAAAATTAAAAAAAAAGAAGTATAAACTACCATGACACAAAGTATTCTGCGGGGTAAGGCCTTTTAGAAGGATAATACTGAGCCCAAGGGTTGGCAAATTATGGCCCATGGGTTGAATCCAGCCCAGCCCCTGTTTTGGTATGGCCTGTGAGCTAAGAATGGTTTTTACATTTTTAGATAGTTGGGAAACATCAAACGAATGATTTTTGTGACATTTGAAAATGATATGAAATTGAAATTTCAGTGTCAATAAATCATTCTATTGGAACACAGCCAGGCTTGTATATTTACAGTGTCCGTGGCTGGTTTCACACAAAAATGGCAGAACTGAGCAGCTGCAGAAAAAGCTGTACAGGCTGCAAAGCTGAAAATATTTACTGGCGGGCTCTTTTCAGAAAGAGTTTGCTGACCTCTGCTCTAACTGGCTGAACTGGCCATACTATAACTGAGTTGTCCTTCTGTTCATATTCCTCCCCACTTACATTCAGGTTTCTCTTAACAAGACTTCAGATTGCAAGGTGGTGGTTTAGTTTCCCCCTGGATATTTGGCCTGCAGGTATTGGTGTGCACGTATACTGGGTGAATTGAAATAGGTGGGTTTAGGAGCTCATGTTCATCCCACCTGCCACTCTAATGTAAACTGAACCAATAAAGTAACGTGCATTTTCTTTTCTTTTTTAAAAAAAAATAATTTATAGATCTTTCAGGGAGGAAGGAAGAGAGAGAGAAACATCGGTGTGAGAGCATAATAGCAATCGGCTGCCTCCTATGTGCTTTCTACCAATGATGGTGCCCATAACCAGGCACGTACAATGACCAGGAATGAAACCAGCAATATTTTGATGTACAGAAGATACCCAACCAACTGAGCCACATCCACCAGGGCAAGTGCTGTGCATTTTCATACTCAGTTTTTAGTAGAAAAATGAAAATGCCAAGCAGAATCACGAACTAATATCACATTACTATCTATCTATATATATAAAAAGCCAGTGACCAGAATGCTGTAGCAACCAGAATGACAGGTAGACCAATCACTATGAAGCACACTGACCACCAGGGGGCAGATGCTCAAAGCAGGAGCTGCCCCTGATGGTCAGTGCATTCCCACAGCAACAACATTGGTTGTGACCAAACCATTCAGAGGCCCACCAGCCGGGCGGCAGCCACTCCCTCCCTCAGTAGTTCTGCAGGTTCTATCTCCAGAGGACAGGCCGGCTCCAACGGATCAGCACCAATGGCATGATCCTGACAGCACTGCCAACCTCCTGGAACTCGGCCTTGGGCACTGTGGCCGCTTCCCCTCCCTAGACACTCCACAAGGAAGAAAGGATACCACCTGCAGCATCAGGGGTGACCAGAGGTGACTGACTGCTCTCCCTATGCTTCCTCTAGGTCACTCGAGCTGGTCCCCGCATGCCCCACTCCAGATGAAGTGTGATCACTGCACACAGAAGAAATAGACCAAGTGAATGCCACAGTCAACATTTAGAGTCCGACTCAGGGGAACGGAGAGAAGGGAGAATTCCATAAGTTGGCCGATGCTAAGGTATTTCTGAGTGACTGCCTGGCATGTGACAGTTGTGTGACCACAGAGGAAGGAGTCCAAGTTTCTCAACAGAACGCCAAGGACTTCTTCGGTGTTCTGAACCTTAATAAGGAATGTGATACCTCACAGCACAAGGTTCTGGCAATTCCGTGTGTCCTCAGTCTCTGCCTTATTTTGCTACTAAATTCAGCCTCAGTGTCACTGATGCATCCAGAAGGCTCTGCGGCTTCCTCAAAAACCTTGGTGTGCACTGTCTTTCACATGAAGATAGCTGAGGGCTTTGTTGGTACCGCCTGCACAATGAGGAAGAATCCTGGTAACCGTGCTGACCTCCACCTGGCCCGGTTGGGTCCCATATGCAGAATGCGTGCTGGGTCACCCCATCACTCCCCACCTCTTCAGGCCAAGTCTCCACAGCATATCATGGGCTCTCTGGTGAAGGATAACTTCGCCAGATGGCAGAACCTGTCCCCAGACAAGATTTTCCACGCCGTCGCTTTGTATAGCTCCCCGGGGGCTGACTGCATGTGAACCTCAGGTGAAATTGTCCAGATAATGGGGCAAAGTGACCTCATGTTGTTTGACACGCTGGAGACGTGAAGGAAGAGGAGGTTAGGCCCCACGAGGGTGCCAGTTCCGACGGTTACCTGGCACACATCTTCAGGCACATGGCCAAGGAGCTGTTCACCTACTGCACCCTGAGGAACAAAGACTTCCAGGAGGTCACCCTTGAAAGGGACAGAGAGGTTCTGCTATGCTTTGAGGCTGCTTACAGCTTTCAGAACATCCAGAACGTGGTCCTGAAGCTGAAGAGAGGCAAGTTCCCCTGCCACTTCATGGAGGTCCTGGCCTGCACTGGGGATGCCTAAGTGGCAGAGGCCAGGCCCACGCAGAAGACAAATGTGTGGACAGGGCACTGCTGCAGTAGATGGAAGCCATCTATGCTGCCATCCTGGTGTGGCCCCCAGAGACCAGCAGCCATGTGTAAGAGCTGTGCCAGGAGTGTCTGGGGGGGGAGGCAACTCCCCCTGGGCTCAGGTGGCCCTGCACACCAGTAGACCAGTTGCTATGACATGCACTGACCATGAGGGGGCAGGCACTCAACACAGGAGCTGCCCCCTGGTGGTCAGTGCGCTCCCATAGCCAACCCCCCCTGTCGCCCAACCTCCCGTGGTCCCTTCCCCTGACTGGCCAACCCTGATTGGTCCTGATTGCCGGCCAGGCCAAGGGACCCCACCTGTGCACAAATTCGTGCACTGGGCCTCTAATAGTTAAATAATTGATATAAGGCATGATTTAAAGAAACACAAGCATAAGTACTTGAGGTAACTTCTCACAAGGCATTCGAGTTTTCCGTAAGTAATTAATATAATGTTGATTGTAATTTCCCACTTGAGAAGAGGACTTCCACCTTAGACTCATGGAAATCTTATATTGAAAAGAATGATAAAAGCCCTATAGGATCTCTGGACTATTCTCTATCAAAGGCATTGGCAGGCATTTCCCTTTTAGCCTTTGATCTCCCTATCAAATGATGTCTTTCAGTGAGCAAATTATCAAGGCAAATGTCCTTCCCTATTCCTTGCCCTTGATCTCTCTCTCCTTCTCAGATAGTCAGGATAGATCTCTGCTTTAAACAGGGAAAACTTACTTGAAAATGTTATGGTATATTCAAGACTTAATCTAGTTAGAAAAAAAAACAACATTGTCTCTATTTGCGTTTCCTCTCCATATTTTTCCTTGTTAATAAGCCCTCATTTTTTCTTAACCCCTTAGAATACAAAAAGTACCTCACCCAGCATATGCCAAAAATCACACCACATCTCTTTCAACCCTTACTCAACCCTGTGACTGGGTTTTGTCCCCATTTAACAAGTGTACAAACTGACACTTGGAGGAAGTAATTTGCCTTGGGTCACCTCGCTTGTAAGTGGTATACCTGGTATTTGAACCCTGAGCTTCTAATTCCCAAAACTGCTCCTAAAGCACACAATCTACTGCAGAATTCGTTCTTTGCATTCCCTAAGTTTAACTTGGTGTCACTCAAGATTCTCTCCCCCAAACTAACCAAAATTAGTAATTCAGATCCTACATAATAAAGATACTTGGTGTTCTTATAAAAACAAGAATGATTTATTAAAAAAGCAAAATGTTCTCTCCATGAGACTTGCTTTGGGCAGTATATCACAAACTATGTGAACTAAGAACACATGCTTTCTTTAAGATAAGACTGATAGATTTGGGACACTGCTAGGGTGTTTGTTACCCCTTAAGGGATTGGCAATCAGCTAAAACATTCCACATCTGTGTTATTGGAACACAATGCAATCGGAAGACACAAATTATCTTTCACATTCACTCCTGAGAGTTCATCCAAATCTACTGTAGGAATCTATGCTTCTGGGTCCTACAAGTTACCCAACCTGTTTATAGTCTGATAAGAAATAGGTACATGGTAAGTAATACCATTATTATTTTAAAACTCTTTCTATAATGCTTATGGTGTCATTATGACATTTTTATTTTTAAATTAATTTTATTGAGGTATAATTTGCAATACAAAAAATGCAATCCTTCTAAGTCCACTTTGGTGCATTTTGACAAATGTACGTACCTTTGTAAATGCCACCTCAGTGAATATAAAGGACATTTCTATTATTCTATAAAGTTCCCCATGGTCTTTGGCAATCAATCTTCCCATGGACCTCACCCCAGGTCACCACTACTTAGTTTTGACTGCTCTAGAATTTTATATTAATGCTTCATTCAGGATGCACTCTTTCATTTCAGATTTTCTTCACTTAGGATAGTGCCACTGGGATTAATTTATATTGTGATTGTGTGTATTGGTAATTTATTCTTTTTATTACTAAGTAGTGCTTTATTTTATAGATATGTAACAATGTGTTTAGCTATTCATCTACAAGTACACTTGGTCGTTTCAAGTTTGGGGTTACTATGAAAGTAGCTATACATCAGTGTGCAAGTCTTGGGGTTGACATATATTTTTATTTCTCTATGTATACACCTAAGAGTAGAATGGCTGGATTATATGGTGTGTTAATTTTATAAGGAACTGCCAAACAGTTCTCCAAGTGGTTGTAAGATTTTACACTTCCACCAGAAAGGTGTGAGAATCCCAATGCTTGATCATATGCACCTGGTAGTTAGTGGATTACAATTTTGTGATAATGCAGGTCTTTCTCAGTAGACAAATGACTATTGAACCAGGAGACAAACTGTTCCCAGCAAGCCAATTTCTGTGATGCTGTAAAGATAAACAATATCACCTCCACTGTTAAAAAACCCACCCTAATTTTATTGTTTAAATTCCAACACATGTTCGGTTTTCATTCAGGGAGTGAGGGAGTGGGGAATGAATGGCATGGGGCAAAATGAACTTGCATATCCCGATGCAAAGCGAAAAGCAAGGAGCTGACCCCAGATCAGAAACCTCTCTCTTAATGCTGTGAAAGAAAAGGGCTTTGATTTAATAGCCAAGAGACATTAATTAACCAAATGAAACCAAACGTTCTCAAATGCAGGCACGACAGGGTAGAACCAAGGTGGAGAACACACAATTAGAGTATATCAAATAATGAAAATGGAAAAATAATGTTATGTCTTAAACCTAAGATATGAGAACTATGTACATAATTCTTTGCCTTGTTGCCTACTAAAGATGGCTTTTGCTCAAAATACAATCTGAGCTGAAATATAGGTGTTGATATAAGGCACATGGTCCTATGATAAAAAGTGAAGTAGGAGCTACTGATTTATGAAGCTTGGATCTTCATGGCAAAGTTCTCTAAAAAGCAAACCATTTATTGGTGGCCTATTCAGATCATAGCTACAGATTCCCAGAGTTTAAACAACAAGACAGCCAAACCTGAAGCTGTAGAGTCCTAGGATAGTACTACAAGAAGTAGATAGAATCACACAAAGAAACCTTAATGGTGATTAACATCTAACTTTTTAAAGTGTTTTCTGTCATGCTATGTGCTTTACACACTTTCTTATTCAACTTTCACAACAATGCTATGAAATCGGTACTTTTTCCGCGCATCTTACGGCTAAAGACACTGAGTCACAGAGAGTTTGGGCCAAGTTTACACACATAAGTAGGAACAGAACTTTACAAACCATAAAATTAGCAAAGCAAACCTGCCTCTCATAAAATAAAATAGGGTGCATGTTTGGTCCTGGCAAAGAGCAGGCATGGCAGTTCCCGAAGAAATGCTACAGTAGAGGAGCTCAGGTGGGCAGAAGCCCCTGTGAAAAGTGGCCAGGGTCTCTAAGGAGGCACCTTTACGTGTGCCTCCCACTGTGATTGGCAAACTGCAGCTCGAGAGCCACATGCGGCTCTTTGACCCTTTGAGTGTGGCTCTTCCACAAAATACCACGGCCTGAGTGAGTCTATTGTGAAGATGTGGCATTAGAAGAAGTTTAAGTTTTAAAAAATTGGCTCTCAAAAAAAATTTCAATCATTGTACTGTTGGTATTTGGCTCTGTTGATTAATGAGTTTGCCGACCACCGGCATAGCAAATCCCAACACTGAAAGCATTTTGTATCGTATATATGGTCTCACTTAATGCCACAATGTCATGCAGGCGAGACGGGGGCCAGCTGATCATTACTGCTCTTTGACAGAAAAGGCACTAAGTTTCCATGTAGTCACACAAGTTGCCCTAATCCCCGCATCCAGATTATTTAAGTAGTGATAGAGAATTTTGTTTTCTGGTCCAGTTTTTGGCTTTTCTGTTTTAACTCTTCTGCCCTGTGGTGGGTACCTTGGGTGATAAAAATATAATGTTTTGAACCGTCACCAAGGTTCCCTGTACTATATTATTTTCATTTAATGATAATAATAAAAATAGCAACAGCAATGGCATTGACTGAAGAATATTTGCCACATATGGTGCTAAATAGTTTACATAAACCTATCCATGAATACTCTTCCCACAAGACTAGGAAGTAGGCGTTATTATTATGCCCATTTTACAGCAAAGGAAACTGAGGTAAAGTGGTGGTGGGTAGACAGGAGCCCAGGCCTAACTCCCTGAGGGACAGAGTCTCTCCCTGGCCCTTACACAGAAGATATATTGCCTCCTGCTGTGAATTCCATTTTTTAGTTTAAGGTAAAATCCTGTCAACTCGATGAGATTTGGAATGACATTAAGAGGCTGGAACATGAGCCCTCAATGTGAATGTACAGATCAAATGTCTACGTCATCCACTAACGAGAACCCATTGTCATAGCAACAGACATATCAGCTATTCCAGCTGGAGCACACGGGAGCAACATTCTCAAATAATCCACGGGAGAGCTGGCCTCCATTTGGTGCCACCATTCCAAATACCACTTGAATTTCTTTCTTTTTTTAATGCAATTTACTCCATCTTTTCATTTACACAGAAAGCCCCAGAAACAGAGAGGACCTTCATGAGAGAAGTAAGACACAAAATCACTTGATTTAAGAGATACAAGATAAAAGGAAGTTTTGCAACAAGTGGGGCCATTTTCCTAATATGGAAATCTTTCATTTCATATCTTTTTACCACTTAGAACTAAGTTCCACCTTGATTTACAGTCCTAGAATAAAGAAAGCCAAGCATCTGCAATAAACAAGAGTTCTATTTCCATGAAATTCTCTTCAACTGAACCCATTTTACCTGCTGAATCTATAAACCAGTGATAAAAAAAAAGTATTACCCATCTAATGGGTGGCAGATGAGGATATAGTATGATGTCCTCATCTGCCACCCATTCCTATAAGGTATATAACTTATAGGAAAATAGCTATGCATCCTATATTTTTATTTGCTAAATAAGGCAACCCTAGGTATTTGGAGCCAGATGGAACAAGTTTCAACTTCTAGCTCCACCACCTACTAGCTGCTCCTTCAGGTCAGTTACTATGAACCTGTACATAAAGATATCTAATTATTTAACATGTCAAATTCTTCATCTGTAAAATGGGGTTAATGTCTGTACCTATCTCACAAGGTTGTGTGCCAAATATTAAATTTAAAAATACAAGACTTAGTGTGATGGTCACATTGTAAATGTCAAATGGCTACATTGTACACCTGAAATTAATATAATATTGTTTACCAATTATACTTAAATAAAAATAAAGTTAAAATTATATTTGAAAAATAAAAATGCCTAATATCTTCCCAGAACATACTAAGCCCTCAGTAAAGGTTTATTATTAATATTACTAGAGGCCCAATGCATGAAGATTCGTACAAGAATGGGCCTTCCTTCCATCTGGCTCTGGCTGCCAGAGCCCCCTTTCCACTCTGGCCCATAGCTGCCTTTCCACCTTCCCACACTGCCCAGAGCTCCAGAGTGGCTGGGGTGCTGCAGAACGCCTGCATCGTCACCATGGGGACGATGCAAGCATCCCACCCCACCCCTGGCCATTCTGGCCTATGTATGCAAATTAATCCACCATCTTTGTTGGGTTAATTTGCATACTCACTCCTGATTGGCTCATGAGTATCACAAAGGTACGGTCAATTAGCATGTGATTCTTTTATTAGGTAGATTATCATTACTATTATTGCCAGTCATATTTAGAACCACTGAATAGGAATGATCACTCCACATTTCTCCTAAGAAAAATTTTGAAAGTACCAAACAGCTTTCCAGAAACCTAAATGACATGATGAATCAATGACACTTGACTAATAATAAATAGCAATTAACTAAATTCAACTCCACAAACATTTACTAATTTTCTAATATACGCAAGGCACAAAGCTAAGTGCTAAAAT
Organism: Lasiurus cinereus; assembly: GCA_011751065.1. Taxonomy (NCBI): domain Eukaryota; kingdom Metazoa; phylum Chordata; class Mammalia; order Chiroptera; family Vespertilionidae; genus Lasiurus; species Lasiurus cinereus. The sequence continues at coordinate 12,625,291 of JAAGEH010000434.1, forward strand.
CATAGAAATCATAAGCTGTCAGAGCTAACAAGAAACTTGTGAGATCATCTCACTCAAGGCCCCATGCTTGGCAGATGAGGAGACGATTCACTGAGGGTGGCATCAGCAATTGACCCAGCATCAGTAGGCAAATGAAGGCAGAACCAGGGCTGGAAGCCATCCCTCTGGCTCTGAACTCTCAGTACCTGTCATAACCTTTCCTGCCTATTTTTGCAAAGAAAGCTCTTGTCCTTGGAGCACACACTCTGAGAGGGAAATACCAAACAGATGCAACCACTGTTTTCCCGGCAAAAATCCAGTAAATGCACAGAAAGAAAAGAGAAGTAAAAGAAAAATAGCAGGGGTTGCTCACTTCATTAGTCTTAGGAAAACGGAAGCTCCTAGAAGCCAATGACAGACATAAGGTTACAAGGTGAGTTTGAGTCAGAGTCTGACGCAGATGCCAGACCTCCTGGCTTCTTCCACTAGACCTGGCTGCCCTTCCCGTGAAACAGAATTGAATCAGTGTGTGAAGAAAGTGGCTTAGAACAGAAATGTATCCTCTCTCAGTTCTGGAAGCTAGAAGTCTGCACTAAAAGTGTTAGCAGCGCGGGTTCCTTCTGGGGACTCTGAGGGAGAATCCAATCCATGCCTGCCTTCTAGCTTCTGTTGGCAACTCTTGTCATTCTATGGTGTGTAGATGCATCACAATGATCTCTGCCTCCATCTTCAAATGGTCTTTCCCGCTGTGTATCTCTGAGCCTTCTCTTTTTCTGTCTCTTACAAGAATGCCTGTCACTGGATTGAGGGCCCATCCTAATCCAAATGATCTCATCTCAACATTCTTACCCTAACTATACCTACAAAGACCCTTAGTTCAAGCAAATTCACTTTCGAGGTTTCATGTGAAACATGTTGTGGGTCCAAAGTTAACGCACTACAGAAATCAAGGACTCATGAAGGCCAATGTGATGGAGAATAGGATGAGAGTGAAGCATGTCAGGAGATGAACTCACAGAGATTGAGGGGGTCAACTATTATGGGCCCTTGCAGGAGACACTAATGATAGAGCAGAGTCCTCTAATCTTTGGGGGTGGGGAGGACATCAATATGTAATCTGACACAAATTTAAAAAAATGTACATTGAAAAGATGGATTATAATTGGATCAGTGCAAAAGGGACTCCAGAAATACTTTTCCAGTCATGCTAAATAGAGACTCCCAGTGTCAGATTAATAAGTAGCCAAAATGCTTGACAAAAAAATTAATATTTGAGTGATAAGTCTCTTAGATTAAAACTGTCAAGTGTTTTGAAATGCAATTTAAGTACGGTGGACACTATTTTTGACTGGTAATTCACATTGTCTTTCTTTTTTAAAAGATTGATTTGTCAAAGGCTGAATCATTTAGACAAGTCTCAGGCTTGTACACCTGCTTTCCCAGATTGAGGCCATGTGACCCTCTCTGGAAATTCTGCTCATGTCATTCATTATGGCCAAGGATGACCCTTGAAGGAGGCCTGTAAGCAGTGACCATCCCATGCTCGGAGTACCACATCAGGTCTCAGCCATTGCTATTCCAGCTGGATCCTGTCCCTGAGTTTAGGAACTCAACAGCTTCATTCACTTCCCAGACCCTGCCCACTTCTTGCAAAACAGTTCTGGTGGCAGGAACCGTGCCTTGCTTCCAGGAACTGAGGTTCTGAGTTGATCATGTCTTTTGTATTTCACTCCTTCAATGCTGAAGTCATGCTTTACCCCAACCTTCATAATTGTTGCTTAGATGCTGCTACCATCTAATGAACTTGTATAGTAAGTACACTGGTAGATCACGAGATAGAGGCAAGAAACGTAACTACATTTTTCTTAAATTGAACTTAATCTCATTTCTGAGTTTTCCTTTTATTGTGGTGGAAATTGAACTCACAATTCAGAATGTCCCCACCCCTCCTTTTCCTGAGGACTACATGGGACCATGGCATAAGTGGAAAGGGACTGCTAAGGGCCATTGTCATCTATCCATCTTGGCATCTGAGATATTGTCACTTGATCCATCTCATTGAGATCACCGCTATAGCCTCCTTTGCCAACTCTAGGGCCTCTGCAGATCTGGCTCTGCTAACTGTGACCACACCTGGTCTACCATAGGTGAGAGACTAAGTCACATCTGCACCACTTTGAGGTCTGGGAAGTCTGGGGATTCTATCTAGATACTCCGTGCAGTTATTTCTGCTCCATTGTTCCTGCCCCATTCCAGGTGGAAGGCAATACTGGGATCTTGCCTGATCCCTGGGAATTATCCAGAGATGATAGAAGTACATTCCTGTTTTCATATTCCTTACATCTCTCTGAGGATGTTCTAGCTACCTCTCCCCCAAAACTCAGAAGAGGGAACAGAATAGTGTTCTCTCCTCAGGCACCCACCCAGGATCAAGTCTCTTTTCCCACTTTGATTCATCTCTCCCTCCCTCTAGTCAAATGACCTTTTTATCTAGTCTCAGAGATGGGGAAATGGAACATGATTAGCTGTATCTTTCCATGTCTCTTTATATAATACTTGAACTTTGGTTCTTGAAATTCCAAAGCCAAAAATTGTATTCTTTTTTTTTTTCTGGTTCTGTTGCCCTGCCCCCTTCTTTGAGGACAGGAGTTATAGAATATTCTACCTGCTATGTAAATGGAAGGAGGGCTACAAGATAAGAGAAAGGGGAAAACTAGATTGATACTCTAAAAATAATATCTCCCTTATGCCAACTGCTACATCTGAATTCACCAGGTCCAACTTCTCCCAGCCTGATGGATTAACCTGTAATAACTCTTCCAACACCTGGGGTTATCTACATACTCCAAAAAATGGAGTACAGTATGCTGGGCTGCATTGCTCCTTCTATCATTTTTCATGCATTCCTTTGTTCTCCACTCCTTTGATGTCTGTATGTTGAGCTCCAGTGTTATGGCAGGCATTGTGCCTGGCACTTGGGACACAGAGGTGATCCTGAACACGAGGATGCTTTCATGAAGGAGCTCTCTGCTTATGAGAGGGTTACTCAGTCTTGGCACCCTTGACATTTGGGGCCAGACAGCTGTGGTGAAGAGCTGTCCTCTGTATCACAGGATATTTAGCAGCATCTTCTACCCACTAAATAGCAAGAACACATCCCCTTGTGATAAACAAAGATGTCTGGTGACACTGCCAAATGTTCCTTGGAGGCAAACTCACCCTCGTTGAGAATCACTCCTCTCTATCTGGAGAAATAAGCACATAAATAGATAATTATAACGCAGTGAAATCAATGCATGGGTAGAGACACAAAGATAAGTATGAAATCCCAAAGAAGGCATTGCACGCATCATGGGGTGGGGTGGGTGAGGTGGATGGTGATGCTTACACACATAATGCTCACATAATGTTCGGAACCACAGTACATATTGCTCTTCTACATTTCTTCCACTTGCTTATGCATTCAATAAATATTTCTGAGAACTGAATCTAGGAACTGAATACTGGACATACAAAAATTAACCAAGATATGGCTGCTGACCACAATTAATACCATGGGCTCTGGCATCAGATTGCTTGATTTCAACTCCAATTCTACCTCTTGCCAGCTCTGTAACATTAGGCAAATTACCTAACCTCTCTGATCTGCAATTTCTTGTTCTGTAAACTTGAGATTAATAATGGTCCTACTCTGTGTGAATTAAATAATTCTTGTAAATCTCTTCGAATCTGGTCTGGCATATGGAATGAATGGTCGTTGTTATCAGTGATTGTCCAAGTTATAGATTCTTGTGGGAAGGCCTTGTTTCAAGCTATGGACTCTCATCAGTGCCCATGGAGTTAATTGGATTATGTTTGGTCATGTCCGAAGAGGTGACAAGCAGAGACGCAGTACCTTGTCCATCATTGGATTTCCATTAAAACATCATTAAGATTAAATGCACTATATGGAATCTTAAGTAGGGAATTAATTTCCACAGTAGTCAATTAAAATTTCCAGGTCAGCTACAATAACTATAATAAACAGGGGAGAAGAAGCAGAAGAAATTCTGAAAACTGAACAGTTTCAGGTTTCAGCCTTATTTCTCAGTTGATATTTTCAGGCAAAATGTGTTTTTCTTCCCTTTTAATACACAAATATTAGTTGGGAGACTCTATCTTCTCTAAGGCTTTATGCAATTCCTAGCACATGTTTGAGCATAACAATTACCTAGCAGAAAGAGAAGCTTGGGGTTGGTTTAATAACAGTCTTCAAATATATGAAAAGTTATTACACAGAACATGATGACCAGTTGTTCCTTCCTTGCACAGAGCACCAAGAAAAATAAATAGGCTGAAAATTACAGGGCCTGATAATTTGACGTAGATTCCCTGAAGAACTTTGCAGAGTATAACCTAAAAAAGAGTTCAGGAAATATGGTACAGCACACACACACAAAAAAAAAAGATACTTAACAGAGATTCAGGGAATGTAGGTTGTTGTGCCAACTTGTAACCCATAATCACTGCCAGCCACTGACCCTGAGGGCTATTTTCTAATCTGCAAAATCTTCCACACATTCCTTATTTATATGATGGGGTCAGAGTGTAACCAGAATTGCCCTGGGACTCAGTAGTGACTACAAATGAGGTCACTTTAGAGCAGCGGTTCAGAACTGGGGGTGATTTCGCAGTGACTGGAGACATTTTTAATTGTCACAACTGGAAGAGGCAAGGTTGCTGCTGGCATCTAATGAGAAGAGGTCAGGGTTTCTGCAAAATATCCTACAATGGACATCCCTCCACAACAAAGCATCGGCCGATTCAATGCACCAACTGCTCCAGAGTAAGAACCTCACTTTCTTTAGGTTGCACATCAATGCATTTAACCCTACATCCCAGTGTCCAGGTTTTGCCTGGTTATTTGAGAACCTTGAGTATGGTAGCTATTGCTATTCGTGGAGTATTTCTAGCTCTCTACCTTCTGGATGATGGGAGGGCTGCAGTTTCCAATCCTCTTTGAAGTTAAATGTGGCCACATGACTTGTTTTAGCCAATTAAATGGGAGTTTAAGTGGGGTAGTCAATGCTCAAGGCTATTGGATGACTCACTGTGTCTGTCCCTGCTATTGAAACTGCCTTGGAAGCACAAGTCCAGGATCACAATGATGGCCTTATCCTCCTGGCTTCTTCCGTCATAATGATGAGCAGTGCCCCCTGCCAAACTGGTTGGACATGCAGTGTTAGAAATAAATGTTTTCCCTACAGTTGGACAGAAGCAAGAGTATGATCACTTTAAAGATGAAAAATACGGTTTTTTAGAAGAGAACTATGTTAGGAGTATAGATTGTCTAGTCAAAATCCTTAATTCAAACCTGTCTTTATCACTTACGAGCTGTGTGAACTTAGTTATTTAACATCTCTGGCCTCCAAGTTTCTGATGAGTGAAATGGGGTAATAAGATAATTCCCCTCTGACATCAAATGGGAATATTCAGGCAGAGCACTTAGCAGAGTACATTGCTTGCTAGTCTAAGCCCTTTATATACATTGGTTCATTTAATTTTCATAACAGCTTGGTGTAATAATTATTAGTAGTATCCCCAGTTGCATGGATGAGGAAACTGAGGCACTAAGAAGTTAGGTAACTTTCCCAAGCTCACGGAATCAGTCAACTATAGAGGCAGTAACCAAACTCAGGCTGTCTGGCTACAGAGTCCATGTTTACCCACCATGACACAATTACAGTGGTAATGAGAACAATGATGACAATGATGATAAACAACAACCTCATTATCTTAAAAATACTATCTGTTGGGCCACACTGAGTTACAGACAAGTACAGGGCCCAGATTGTACCCTCAGAGAGTTCACAGTCTATTAGGGAAGATAAGACCTGAACTTTATTCTTTTAATCTTCACCCGAGGATATGTTTTTATTGACTTGAGAGAGAGAGAGAGGAAGGGGAGACAGAGAGAGAGAGAGAGAGAGAGAGAGAGAGAGAGAGAGAGAGAGAGAAAGAGAAAGAGAGAGATTGATTGCCTCTTGAATGTGTCTTGACAAGGAATATAATCCAAAACCTGCTTTGTGGCCTGACCAGAAATTGAACCTGTGACCCTTTGGTGCAGGGGATGATGCTCCAATAAGATGAGCCACACTGGTTAGAGTAAGACATGAACTTGTAAACTGCCCAGACAGGATAGAATGTGGTAAATGTCATAAAACATAAAGATAAGGACTTGGAAATTTTATTAAATCTCCCATTTAACCCACAGTTAACCTGAAAATTCAATTAACCAGAATCATTACCTGTATGTTACCATTAATCAAGGTTTTATAGTATCAGTTGAACTCATTTAACCTTAATAAGCAGATAGGATTGCATATGGATTGCAGGAGGATTTAGGAGCACAATAACTCAGAAATCAGCTCCATGGCTAAATGTTTTCCTAAAAGCACAGAGAACACTGCTGGGCAAAATGGGAGGAGGGGAGAGAACAATGAGTGCTTAGCACAATATCATAAAAAGGGGGAGAAAATGTTGGATCGTGGAAGACTAAGTAGGTCAGACGAGAAAGAAAGAGCCCTTGGCATCACTGACAATTTCTGGGTGGCGTCTGTCGGAACAGATGGCACTGCTTTGCCAGCAGACAGTCCAAAGGCCAGTAACTGGTGAGGTGAGGTGTACCCACGTATATAAAACCAATTGTAGGGATGGGCAATTCCTGAGCCCCGGAGCGTGATGATAAGGGATGGCTGCAGAGCACAAAAGGCAGGTATTCAGGACATGTGCAGAGCAACCATGGAGGCTAGACTGCTTCTTCGTATAAAGTGACCTCCTTTCCTTCCAATCTGGGAAAACCCAATTCATCCTTCAAGACCCAACTGAAGTACCCTGGGAACCATCCCCTAAATGCTCCTGGAAGAATTCAGTTGCTCCCTTTTCTAAATTCCCCTTTTATATCTTTTCTGCACTAGTTTTCACAGGGCAATTTGCACAGTGGGCTTTCTAGAAAGGAGAAAACAATGTGGTCCTGACAGTTACAAAACGTTTTGTCAAGATCAGTATAGAGTGATGTAAACGTAGATTTATAGTTGTTTGTGTGGAAAATAATAGAACAAATAATCCTATCTAATAAAAGGGCAATATGCAAATTAACTGCCACTCTGTCACAAAGATGGTGGTGCTCAGTCCTCTCAACCCCTCCGGAGTCCCCCAGTCCTAAGGGGGTGGCCGCTGAGAGTGGGCAGTGTGAGCAGCCTGGCAGAATGCTTGCTTCATTGCCACAGTGACGAGTCAAGCGTTCTACCCAGGCTGCAGAGGGCCTCTGGGAAGTGGGCACAGAGCAGCAGTGGGGGTGGGGGTAATGCTTTTGTCATTGCCCTGATGACAAGGCAAGTGTTCCATACCTGGCCATGGATGGACCTCTGGGTAGCGGGCATGGAGCCGCCATGGAGAGCTATTGGTACATGGATTTGTGCGCAGGACTACTATTAAGTAATAATACAAGAATAAACTCTGTTTGTGTACTCACAACTATAAACATTCTTTTGCCCACTCCTGCACATACCACTGAATAAAAAAGCCTCGAACACACCTCTGTCCAGTCAACTATGTCCCTTTGTTAGTGTTATGAGCCATGTGTCAATGCCTGTGACACAGTGGTACTTAATAAGCAGGAATCTCAATGTAAAAATTAAGTTTATGATGTTTCTTCCTCAGCGTTCTTATAATTTCTATATATAAAAACCTAGGCGATCATCCGACTGTTTGACCATTCATCCATGATGTGCAATGACCAACAGGGGGCAGACACTCCGACCAGTAGAGGAGGGAGCCTGATTCCTCATGGAATCAGCAGTGGGTTAGGTTGCTCCAGGGGCACTGTCAGCCCTCAATCTGCTTCACCTGCACCCCGGATACAGAGAGGAGGGAGCCCAATTCTGGGGTGTGTCACCCAAGAACCACCCTCTCACAATCCAGAAACCCTTGGGGGATGTTGGAGAGCTGGTTTCGGCCCGATCCCTGTAGACCAGGCTGAGGGACTCCACTAGTACATGAATCTGTGCACTGGGCCTCTAGTGAAATAATAAGATTTTTTCCCAAGAAAGAATGTCACATGTCCAAGGAGATAAATGAAGCTTTGGTTAACAGTAGGGATAGAGGGAGAAAGATGCAAGAATTTAGTTTTCATTTATAAGTAAGACAATCCTATGGGCATGTGACAATAATGAACCAAAAGTTCATCAAATTTAACCTATTTCTTCCAGTTTAAGAGCATACTAAGTCAAGTCAATAAGGGAGTTGGAACATACTCCTTGAATATTTTTTCCTAACCCACTCAGTTGGTGTTTATTTTACCTGTTCTCCTTTACTCATGACATTTGGTCTCCGTTTTGGCAGTTTCATTTGCTGGGACAATGTCTGCCTCCACAAAATGATGAACCTTAAACTTCACTTGTGTCTCTTGATCTAAATTGGAAAGATGACCTAACCAACCAGTTTCTAATGACAATCTAAGAGCTAAATCAGAACTTTCCTCTCCTTAGAGAGCAATGAAGGCTTTCATTCTGATACAAGGGACAGATGTGAGCTCATCCATCCCTTCATTAGAATCAAGGATTCCAGGTTCTTGTCTACTGTGGTCATCTCTTTGAGCTCTGTGGCCCCTAAAATCATTGCAGCCAGAAATACTTACAGAAGTAAAAGTCTCAAAATTAATAGTAGAACATCTGGGCCAAACCTTCCCATGTAGATTGGAATCACTCTCCTTTTTCAGGCACCCTTCTAACCTGATTTCCTTCAAATAATGTCACTATGTGGTCTTGAAGTACCATGGACAAATCAATTCCTGGCATTTGCTCTCTGAAATTTGTAAGAAGCTTATACTGAATAGTGAAGAGGAGGCCTGAAGGCCATCAGTGATTTCTCTTGCAGGGTGTATATATGTGCTTGTGACTGGAACCCCTCTATTTAGAGCTGTTGCCCCTTCCTACGATACCATTTTCACCTTCTCATTAAAACCCTTCATTACTGGAATGTCCATTTCAGGAATGTGGTTGATATTTAAATCTAGACACAATGATCTTTCCAGCCAGGGCATCATGTTTCCAGACAGAACAAACATCATTGAGCTGCAGAAGCACTGGTACACACAATGTGATGTTAAATTCTAAACAATCATACGTTCCTTCTTTATTATTCTCTTCCAATGACTAGGAGAGAGGTCACTGTAGACGTCATTAACATAGAGGTGACAGAAAAAAACTCAGAGAGCAGGTGAGGTTGCCCTGGCTACCTCCGTCCTCTAAAATATTTTAGTGTTTATATCCTAGACCTTCATTGCACCCTTGCAATGAAGTAAGCAAAATGGAAGATGACTTGAATGACCCAGTTCATAACTAGCAAACAAGTTAAATCTTGGATAAGCCAGTTAATCGCTTGGAATCTCAGTAGTCTTGTCTATAAAACTGGGCTAAGTATCTAGAACTCTCTCACAAGGTTACTAGAAGATTTGCTTTGCAAGTACTTAAGGTTACTAGTACTAATATGTTCATTTTTATAAGAACTGAAACCAAAGCACAAGGCTAAAAAAGAAAAAAGTCCTGTCAACTAGATGGGAGTGGAATTTAGGAATTAAATTTCTAATCCTTTTTTCCCCCCCCTTTGGATGATATATTTTTTATCTTTTCCTTCCCTATCACTGGACAAAACATAATAATAAATTTTAAACAAGAACTATGTATTTGAGGGAGTACCTCATGATGGTAATCGGCACTAACTAAGTACTATGTGCTTGAACACTGTTTTCTACATGCCTTGTATGAATTAGCTCTCCTAAATCTCATAACAACCCCATGAGTTCTATGAGTTGGGTACCAGTATCATTCCCATTTTAAAGATAAGTAAACCGAGGCACAGAGATGTCAAAATTTCATAGCTGGTAAGTAGCCAAGCCAAAGGACTTAAGATGACAAACACAGGATTGCCCCCAGAAAGGGATCTTGTCAGGTTCTCCCTTCAGCATCTCTCCAGTGGCTTCAGAGAGGCAAAGGTGTCTGTGTGGTCTCTGCAGCTACGGAAGCCGCGAGGCCCTTGTCAGAGACTGATTCCATAAGCTATGAGGTTCCCCAGTGTTGCTGCACAGATCACTTTGGGCAGAAGAGAGCCTAGAAATCACCAAGGAGAAAAACAGATGACTCAGAGGGACACAAAAGAATATCTCAGCGGTTTGCATTGGGGCATCCTTACCTATGACCCAGGATTAAAGTAACAAGCCGGAGAAAGAAAGGACTCCAGAAGGAAAAGGCTATTGGCTCCCGGAGGCCGAAATGCATCTGAATTTGAAAAGAAGACATTACTTCTTGAGGCAGCTGAGCGGAAATCCAGTGACAGGAGTATAGGGGATCCATATTTTTGAGAATATAGGACCCACAGCCTTGGTGGCCTTTGGGATGATGGGGGACAATGGGTGGTACTACTCTAGGAGGCACCAGCAATATTCCAGGAGTGTATGGTCACATCTTAAAGTAACATTGAATCCAACGGGGAGATAATTATTCTTTTATCATTTTCTTTTCCATTCTTCTGATTACTGTAAGGTCTTAATTTGATGCTAGTCTGTTTTTAACAACTCCCTGACCCCTATAACCTCCCTTTCATCAGAGATGCTGGCAGGTAATGCAGTATTGAACCCGAAGTAAATGACATTCTTTTATGATCATTGTGTTCACTTTTATGGCTGCCTTCTATTTATGTCAGGTATTTTTTATTTGCGGTACTAAAAAATCCTTTTTTTTTAGTACATTTATGTAAAAATGCAAATGCTTTAGAAAATTATTACATAAAAAATATAAAGATTGTATGCATGTATGGCAGAAAAACTGTGAGGATGGTTTATAAATGGCAAAAGTCTGGGGAATCTTATTCTAGACCCTCCAAGTAACCCAGAGCCTGTCCTGGATCAGTGTCCTATCCTGTGGGGGTTGGTGCACACTTGAGTATCACATATGTTTCTGAAGATCACTCCTGAGGAGAAATGTAGACACACTCAGGGCTATCCACAGTGACTAGAGAATGATGGGACAGAGGACAGAACAATAACCACAGCATAAGAACATGAATGTAATGGGGGCTCTGCAGACTAAGAACTGCTCTGAAGAATCAAAACGACTATGGATGGGTCTCTGGGCCAAAAAGGTTAGACATGGTTCTGTCTATCTGGATACAGATACTGTCAAGAGACATATTTTTGCACAATACATGGAACTTTCCTGCAGCCCAAACTTTCCACAGGTAGAATATTGTATCAAAAGAGTAGGTTTTGGGACCAGAAGGCTGACCTGGTTTCTAGTCTTCCCACCAGTAATTCCTGGAAAATGAGGTTGTAGACAGCAACTTAAATCCCTGATCTTTGTGTTCCTCATATATAAGATGAGAAGGTTGGACTAGACGGAGAAGGTAGACAGGTTCACCTTGACAATGCTGATTGCTTGGTACTTGCTGCCTGGAACTCCTTCCTGAGAAGAATGTTGAGGTCACATTTGGGCTCAGTGGGAAGAGGAACTGAATAGTAACTTCCACCATGGATAAGAGCAGTGAGTCACTAAATTCTGACTGCCTTAAACTAGATGACCATTACAATTCCTCTCAGTGCTACAACACAACGTCAACTTCACATTACTTCATTTAATTTGCAAATAGGTTCACCTCCAAAATCAATTCCTAGCCAAAAAGAATGTCACACTATCTTTTTGTTTGTTTTTATTATTGTATTTGTTTGTTAATACTCCCCTGAGGATATTTCTGCATTGTTTTCATTTTTTAGAGCGGGAGAGCAAGGGAAGGAGAGGGTGAGGGGGTGAGAGGGAGAGGATGAGAGGGAGAAGGAAAGGGGAAGAGGGAGAGAGAGACATCAATGTGATTGAGACACATCAACCGGTTGCCTCCCACCTGAGCCCTGACCCAGGCAGGAAATCAGACCTGAACCTGTGTGGGCCGACAGTCTAACCACTGAACAACACTGTCCAGGGCTGCCACACACTCTTTAAAAAAAAGTTTTTTGTTGTGTTGTGATCATTAGTGTCAACTTAGTTTATGGGTCTCAATAATGCCTGTTCCATTTTTAGGGGATTGTTACAAAAGTCACACATTGTGGGCCAGCTGCACCGCTCAGTGTTCTCGGCAGCACACCGGAGGATCTCGGACCGCTGCCACTTAGAAGTAAATAATGATTCCCAATTCACCTGTCCTATAGGTCTTTTCAAATAAATGCTCTGCTTTCATAGTCCTGCCTGATTAATAAAGGGGAAATTCTATTCCCCCTTTACTCTTCTAGGATGGACCTGCACTTCAGAGGTGTGACAAAAAAGTTCCCTCCTTCACCCCAGAGAAGATTTTAACAAGTGTGCGCTCTTGCAAGGGGACTTCCTCCCCGAGACGAAACGTGATGATATCTAGTAAATCTGCTTTCATGATGATTATGGGAGTTCCATTTTATTTTATTTCTCTCCTCATACATAACACGCAGGGTAATAGATGGTCCCGCACTCGAATGCCATGAAAGATCTAAAAGAGAATGCATTTGTCAAGGGCCACCGCAGACCCTCCGCCGACTGCTATGCTGGTGGAGTGTGACCACACTTCATTTTTCATCAGCATGCTGCTTAATTTACCACAAGTGTCATCTCCCAGGGCCATTAACCTGGAAAGATGAGGCCCTTGTTGTGTGGGCTCCAGAGGTACTGATTGGTGAGGGGCCGGGGCTGCAGGGAGAGGGCCATCACTCATCATTTCCCACTCTACTTAGTTAGGGCGGGCACATGCCTTGGAGTTTTGAGAAAAAGGAGGACTTGGAGCTCAGCAGACGGACAGGCAAATATCTCAGCAGCCTCCGTTGCTGGAGGCAATGTTTCCAGCTAGTTGTCTTCAGAGAGGAGACTTCACACTGCTCACTACTGCAGGTATAAATCCATGTTGTCCAATACTCTAGCCACCAGCCTCACGAAGCTATGGAGCACTTCAATAAGGCTAGTTCAAACTGAGATGTGCTGAATGTATAAAATGCACGTCAGAGCTCTGGCCAGTGGCTCAGTTGGTTGAGTATCCGATGCACCGAAGGGTCAAAAGTCAATTCCTGGTCAGGGCACATACCCAACTTGGGGGTTTGATCCTCCTGTGGGGCACATGTGGGAGGCAGCTGATCAATGTCTCTCTCTCTCTCTCTCTTCCTCTCTAAAAATCAACAAAAACATATCTTTGGGTGAAAATTAAAAAAATAATAATAATAACAAACATCAGATTTTGGAGAGTTAGTAAAAAAATAAATGCAATCATTTTTATTTTGATCCTATGCAGAAATGATCATAGAATGGATAAACTGAGTTAAATTATACATATGATCAAAATTATACATATGATCAAAATTATATTTTACTGAGTGTTTTTTTTTTTACTTTTTAATGTGGCTATCAGAAAATGTTCAATTACATATGTGGCTTACATTATGTCTATACTGGACCTCACTGACCTGTAGCCCTTCCTTTTTCAGAGAGCAAAACCCAGAGTCTGATTAGGAAAGCAGCTTGACTGTGTCACATTGCCGGTGAGTGACAGAGTTGGGGTGAATAACCACACTTCCAATTCCCAGTCTCAACCCTTTATACCCTATGCAGCATCTAAAGAGAAACACACAATGATAAGAGCAGGGAGACTTGGGATTTCATTTAATATTTAACCCCTTAACTCACTGGTGACAGTGTTACCTTTCCTGTACCTCAATGACCTTTTTTCTAACAGTGCAAACATATGGTTGGTGGACACAGAGCAATAAAAAGGAGCTTTAGATGGTTGGTGGACACAGAGCAATAAAAAGGAGCTTTAGAAATCTTAAAGGACAGCATAAAAACAAGGCAGTCTAACATGAAGTAAAAGAGCATGAATACCGGAGAAGACCGCAAACCTGGGTTTTAGTTCTGACACCACAAGCACTACCATTTTGTGTTATTTAAATTTTCTGGGTCACGGTTTTATCATCTGTATTATTATTTACCTTATAGAGTGGCTGGCAGAATTAAATTAGCTAATACATATGGTATATTTAGAACAGTGCCAGGCATATTATAAATATAGGACAAGTGTGAGATATTATGGTTAGAGATGAGTATTATCCTATATAATAAAGAGGTAATATGCAAATTGACCATCACTCCAACACACAAAAAGCCAGCAGGGGAAGGCAGTTGTGGGTGATCAGGCCAGCAAAGGAGGGCAGTTAGGGGTGACCCGGCTGGCAGAGGAGGGCAGTTGTTGGGAACCAGACTTGCACGTAAGGGCAGTTGGGAGTGACCAGGCCTGCAGGGGAGAACAGTTAGGGGCAATTGTGCCAGCAGGAGAGCATTTAGGCATCAATCAGGCTGGCAGGGGAGTGGTTAGGGGGTGATCAAGCTGGCAGGCAGAAGCAGTTAAGGGCAATCAGGCAAGTAGGCAGGCAAGCAGTTGGAAGCCAGCAGACCTGGACTGTGAGAAGTCCCAGGTTGGAGAGGGTGTAGGCTGGGTTGAGGAACACACACATCCCCTGCCCCCATGCACAAATTTCCTGTACCAGACCTCTAGTGATTAATAATACAATTAATAATTATTATTTGAGATGATTATGTAATCTATTAATATTAGAGACAATACTCTACTTTTCTCATCCAAATTCCTACTAAGTAGAATTCACAAGAAAAATTTTTCTTAAATGTAAGCTCATGGGTGTTCACTCACTCTGTGTGATTTTAGGGAGAAGGGAATGACCCAAGGCCCCTAAAAGAAGGATCAGTTTCACTGCCTCTGAAAATATTAATGATACTAGTACTTCCCTGGGTTTTTTAGATAATTAAATGCTTATTACACTGTCTGAAAATAAATGTTAGCTTTCTACTTTAATAATTTTTTTAGAGGGGAAAGGGAGAGAGAGAAATATTGATTGGTTGCCTCTCATACTTGATGACTGGATTCTCCCAGGGCTTCATCCTTCCTATATGCTATAGATCTCCACCCCTCCCCACTGCCACTCAATTCTCTCCTCCTCCTCCTCTCTTTCTTCTTTTTTCTTTCTTCTTCTTCTTCTCCCCCGCCTCCTTCCTCCTCCTCCTCCTCCTCCTCCTCCTCCTCCTCCTCTTCTTCTTCTTCTTCTTCTTCTTCTTCTTCTTCTTCTTCTTCTTCTTCTTCTTCTTCTTCTATCTCTATCTCTATCTCTATTTCTCCTGTCTCCTTCCCCCCTTTTAGGCATTGCCAAGTAAATGGCCCTTTTTCACATGAAGCCTAAAGGTCTTCTCAAATGACTGACCTTTATTTCAATTAGTGATCTTACTAATTCTCCCAGTTTTTCAATATTGAAAACTTAGAATTTTCTTAGATTCCTCACACTGGATTATGACATCTCTGAGCTTGAATTTGCATTTTCTGTTTTACTAGCTGTACGAGGTTCTCTAGAAGAATAGAAGTAATTGGAGATATACCATATAAACACATATACAAACACATAGAGAGAACAAGAGAGGAAGAGGAAAGGGAAGAGGAAAAAAGGGAGGGAGAAAGAGATTGATTGATTGATTATGAGGAATTGGCTCATGCCATTAAAAATGCTGTGAAGTCCCACAGCAAGCAGGAGATCCAGGAAGCTGGTGGTATAGTTCAGGGTAAATCCAAAATCCTGAGGCCCAGGAAAACTAATGGTGTAATTCCTAGTCCCAGGGCAGAAGAAAGCTACTGTCCCAGCTCAAGTAGTCAGGCAGAGAAAGGGCAAATTCTCCCTTCTTCCACCTTTTTGTTCTGTTCAGGCCCTCAGTGAATTTTATGATGCCCACCCACAGAGGAGAGAGCAATAGGTCTTATTTAGTCTCCCAATTGAAATGCTATCATCCAGAGCACCCTCAGAGACACACGCAGAAATAATGTTTAGCCCCGTATGTGAGCACCCTGTTACCAGTCAAGCAGACACACAAAATTCACAATCACACCAGCTCTGTAACTTTGACCAAATGCTTGACCTCACTGACCCTCCTTTTCTCACCTATAAAATATGGTTATTATGGGGATTACATAGGTTAACACCTTTAGATATTTAGCATATCTTTTTATCCACCTTGAATATCTCCCTCCAACAATGCCTACTCTTTTATCAAGATGAATTATCCACAGTGTTGCTTTTCCACTCACAAATAAAAAATAGTCATTTAATGTCAGGAATTATTTATATTATTATTACTCCATGTTTAACTTCTGGAATTAACCTGTAGATTCTTTCACGCTTGTCGCAACTCATCATAATTTATAGATTCTTCCTATGAGATGCTTTCTGTCTCTCTATACTTTTCCACTTTCCATCCTTACCATTTCCACCAGGCTTTTATCATTTCATAACAAATCTTCATTCAATTTCCAACAGTGTTTTCTATCCTTGTCTCCATTCATCACCTCCACCAGGCTAATTTCTTTAAAACTCTACTATTACTCTGTCACTTCCTCATTTGAAAGCCTAACATAAAGCCCCATTGCTGTCTGAAGTGGAAGAAAAACAAAATAATAACACATAGACCCTCCATTATCTGGCATTAAATTACTTTTCTAGTCTCATCTCCCACAATTGCCACCAATATTCTGCACTCGAGCCCCACTGATTTATTTCTTGGTTTTTTAATCAACTTGTGTTCCCACATCAAGGCCCTTGCTAACAATATTACCTGCCTTGAGGAAGCTTCAAGCTTTTCTCTGTGTATCCTTTTGAAATTCTAATTCATTGAATCTTCCCCAGATCACTCTGACTCACACCAGTTTCTGTCTTTTTGGAATACACTGTCATACCTATACTTCTTGGTTGGTCACAAATCATGCATTGTTTTGCTTAGCAAGTTCATGGGCTTCGAAACAGAGATGAAGTTTGAATTTAGCTCCTGCCTCCTACTAGCTGTGTGAACTTGAGCAAGCTACACAGTTTCCTCAGCTATAAAATGGGTATAAAATTATCCACTTCACAAAGATGGCTATCAGATTAACATGTGTCAGCTATCAAGAAAGTAAAATGCCACTCCGATGGGAAAAATATTTGTCAGTCATATGTTTGATAAGACTCCAGTATCCAGAATATACAGTAGGTTTTACAATAAAAAGACAAACCCAATTTAACAATGGGTAAAAGGTTTGGATAAAAATTTCTCCAAAGAATATATACAGATGCAAAGATGCTCTCAAGATCATTAATCATTAGGGTAATTAAATTATTGAAATGCAAATAAAAACCACAATAAGGTGCCTCTTCACACCCAGTGAGATAACTATATTTAAAAAGGAAAATAAGTGTTGGCAAGGATATAGACAAACTGGAGCCTCCATAAATTGCTGGTGGGAATGTAAAATGATGAGTCTACTGTGGAAAACAATCTGGCCCTTCCTCACAAAGTTAAACATACAGCTACACATGACTCAATAATTCTACTCCTAGTGGAATTCATTTCAAGAAAAATAAAAATATAGTCACCCAAAACCTTATACATGCATGTTCATAGAGCATTATTCATAACAGCTGAAAAGTTTTGTAGAAAGAACACAAATGTCTATCAACTGGTGAATGGATAACCCAATGTGGTCTAGCTATACTAAGGAACATTATTAGGCATGACATCATGCTAATTTATTATACTATTAAGTCAGACAGAAAATGCCAGATATTATTATTCCATTTATATGAAATGTCCCAACAAGGCAAACTCATAAAGAAATCAGATTAGTGATGCCAGGGGCTTGGGGAGATAGGAATAGGAGTGACTATAACAGGCAAAAAATATATATATCTTTTGGGGATGATGAAAGAGACAGTGAAATTCTAATTTGGATATTTTGGGATTAGAGAGTAGTGATAGTTGCACAACATTGAGAATATACTAAAAAAAGTATAACTTTTAAGTGATGAAAATTATCGTTTGTAAATTATACCTCAAAAAAATAAATATTAAAAAGTGGAGAAAAGTGTCAAACTGTGCCTGAGGTATAGACACTGAATAACTGGTGGAATTTCCCCTGGCCCCTCATTAAAAATAGTGACTTCAGTCTTGAAAATCAAGTCATCCTGAGGATAGAAAGGCCATGCTTTCTACGAACCACTAACCTTTCCTTCCCGTGCGCTGAAGCAGAGAGCTACCGGACAAGCCTTTCCGATGGTTCCACCAGTTAGACTAAATATTTGTTTATTCATCCCCACCTCGTTTAGCTCAGTGGATAGAGCTTTGGCCTGTGGACTGAAGGGTCCCTGGTTTAATTCCCGTCAATGGCTTGCAGGAGGCAGCTGATCAATGATTCTCTCATCATTGATGTTTCTCTCTCTCTCCCTCTTCTTTCCTCTCTGAAATAAAAAAAAACAACACATTGTTTTTAAAAAAGTTGTTTGTGCCATCATATGATCAGTAGATGGTGGCTAATGAAAAAAATTATTCATATCTTTTGTTCAACTGAATGAATCTGTGGGGACTGTATTAATAAGTCTAGCCAAATATACAAAAGATTATCCAGATAACTTGGAGGGGGTAGTAAAAGAATTGGAAAAGGCCCAGAGAATATTAGCACTGCTTTTGCCTAAGGAAAATACTGTGAGCATTGCTTTTGCCAAAGAGATTGTGAAAGGAGATAATAAAATCAAATTAAACTTTAGGAAAAATTGGCTTGACAAATAATTCCCCAACTAAAGACTGTGTATTAAAGCAAGGGTTAGAGGGAGACAGCAAAAATTTCTTAGGTGCCAACCATGATTCTCTAAATCAGTTAAAAAATGGCTTCACCACCTTCCTCCGCTGCCTTCTCAGCCAAATAACCCAGACCAAGTTACCTAATCTTTCAAGGTGCCTAAGGAGAGGCTGGGGTGGGAAGCACTGGGGATGGGGGTGGGGGTGGGGGGGGGGGCAGGGAGGAGATAAGAAAAAGAAGCAGCCAGGAATCCTGCATTTGGTTGTACCCCCTAAAACCAAACCAGTCATTTTTCCTGAGAGGCCCTAGCCCCTTCTAGAAACCGCAGCTCGGGAAAAGGTAAAGAATGCACCCTAGGTATACAGCCCACCACACCCTCAGGTACCCTGACTGCCACCCCCTGCATCTCCAGCCCATAGAGGAGACAGCAGCACAGGCCAAGCCTCTCTGGGTTTGAACCGTCCCAGGAAGCAGCAGTGACTGGATTGGGGGGAGGGGGAGCTGTGTGCCCTGCTATCTGGGAACCAGAAGAGGGTTTCCTCTGCAGTGGAGAGCTGATAGAAACTCCTGGTTCCCAGCTGATGCCCAGAGGTCTGTACTCTGAGTCTGCCCTTTCAGAGAGAAAACTTTTGAGTGGTTAAGATTGACAGCTGGCTGGCAAGGGAAGGCGGCAGAGGCAGAGCCCAGGGATCCTGGGAAAGTTTGCTGACTCAGCCCTGGGCCCGTGCTGCTAACAAGCAGGCAGGCGTTAGAGTGCAGCTTGCCAACCTCCCCCCATTTCACCCCCGCCCCCCCTCCCACCCCCGCGCCCAGCCAAGTCCTGTGGAAACAGAATCCAACTGTGCATGGCTGGGAGCTGCAGCCAGGTTGCTGGAAGCTCAGGAGGACAGTTTCTGACAGTGGTGAGCACCCGCGGACCCCCGGGAAGCCCTGAATTGACAGACAGACAGACAGCTGCAGGTATCAGAAGAGCAGAATCCAGAGGGCGCTCCCAGGAGGCACTAAACTCTGCTGAGCTGAGCGCCACTGCACTTTTCTTTTCTTCCTCTTTTTTCAAATGTTCTTTCTCTGTTCTGTTGATTTGTTATTATTTTAGTCCCTACTGTTTCTTTCAGATATCTTTTTCTCTTCCCTTTCCTACTCTATTATTTTCTTTTTCTTTTTTTTTCTCCTGCTTTTTCATCTTTTTTTTCTTATTTTTTGTCTATCTGCTTTCTCCTTTATTTTCCTTTTACATTTTTTTCTTCCTCTTTTCTTTCACACCATTTTCCTTTCCCTATTCCTATTCTTCTTTTCTTTATTATATCTCTGCTCCTTCAAATTCCTTTTTTCTTACCTGTTTTTCCCATATATATATATTTTTTTCTTCTATCATTCTTGCACTCCTTTTTCTTTCCTAATTTTCTCTTATTTTGTGGTTGCTTTTATGTTGTTGTAGGCGTTTTGTGTATGTTTTTGTTTTTGTCTCTTGTTCTGTTTATTGTATTTTATTCTGTTCTGTTGGCATCTCCATAAGAGCTCTCACAGGCTGTGGTCAGGGGTGATCCTCATAGCAAGCCAGAATGAGGGGAGATTCCACCCACGGATGGGACAACAACCTTCAAGACCCAATTACTATAGGAGAACCCAAATAACTCAGATAAAGGATATCCCCATAGCACCCAGCTCAGGAGGTCTAAGAGACTACACCACTGGATCTCAAAACTCCTACTGAAGGTGTTAGCCAATGGAATACAACAGGGTGAAAAAAGCTGGTGTAAGTATCAAATTTTTGACATTTGCTAATGATGTATTTATGTGGAAAATTATTCCACATAAATATTCAAACTACTAGAACTCATGATAATTACTTTATATTCAGCGGGGTTACTTTATATAAAATTACTAAAAAATCAGCAAGTATTCATGTATTATCAATAACCATTAATAAATATAAGAGGAAAACTATTACCATTTAAAATGGTAATAAAAATCAAAAAAGAGATATAATAGAAGATGATTAGTATCTTCAGAAGAAAATTTTCAAATGTTATTGAAGGTCACAAAAGAAGATCTGAATAAATGGAAGAAAGATCTGGTTTGTGGATGAAGAGACTAGATATCTTAGATATCTTAGATATGATCACTTTTCTCTAAGTTAATCTATAAAGTTATAGATTATAACCATTACAGCCAAACAATTTCTATTAAAAATAAAACAATGCAGCATATGGCATCATTGTATGGATAGACAAATAGATTAATGACTAGTATAGTGAAACCTAGAAACAAACTAAAGAATATGAGAAACATAGCTTCAGAAATATGAAGGAAAAGCAAGGTTATTTGGTAATCTTTCCATTTGGAAAAATAAACCTATATTTCACACTATATGCAAATATTCCTGAAGATTTAGAGAACTAAATGTTAAGGAAAAAATTAGATCTATGTGAATAAATATAAGAAGTCTTTTTGACATTGAGATTAAAAAAAAGTAACAAGACCATAAAAATGCACAGTTAATGAAAAAAATCTTAAAATCTGAAATTTGACCATGTTAATATTAAAAAATTCTGGGTGATAATAGTGCCATAAAGACACTTAGAAGATATGTAGCTAAGAGGAGTTACATCACAGAGTAAGGACTAGTGAAAAGAATTTACATGAATGCCTGCAAATTATTATGAAAAAATTAAAAGTAGCAAAGGAAATAGAGAGGGAAATCAGAACACTGAATGGCCACAGGAAAAATATGCAGCCTCACTCACATCAAGAAAAGTAAGATTATATGGAACCATTTCTCACATACTTCAGATTAACACAATCAAAAGGTACAATAATGCCAAACTTTGGCAAGGATGTGGGAAAAGAGACAGGATTATATATTATAGTAATCACGTCCGATACCAATTTGGTGATATCCAGTGAAGTTTAAAATGGCCATGATCTGTGTAGGACTCAACCAATTCTGGTTCTTACTTTAAACCATAGAAAAACACTGGCATGTGTGTACCAGATATTTTATGCAAAGTCATTTATTGAAGCAACATTTGTAATGGAGGGAAACTGCTTTTAACAAGCTAAATGTTCACTAGTAGAAAAATTGATTATTGATAAA
Source organism: Lasiurus cinereus (assembly GCA_011751065.1). Lineage (NCBI taxonomy): Eukaryota > Metazoa > Chordata > Mammalia > Chiroptera > Vespertilionidae > Lasiurus > Lasiurus cinereus. The sequence continues at coordinate 12,647,066 of JAAGEH010000434.1, forward strand.
TTAGGGAACCTTCATGAATGGAATATCCCATAGACATTTCACAATACTCTAATTTAAGTCAGGTAACTAGATCTATATAGATAAATACAATTCAAAGCCATAATGTTGAATGAAAAAAAAAGTAGCAGAATGATAATAAACACAATGTTAGAGTTTGTGTAAATTAATATATAGAAATCAATATCATATCACATTTATTAGCAATATAAATGTAGATAGCCTAATATATATATATATAGAAACACATTCTAAATAGTATTGCTTCTGGGGATAAAAGTAGAAATGCAGTGAGAGGTCTAGCATGGTACATTAATTGGAGATGCAGAATAAGCAGAGAGAAGATGAAGTAGAAGAAATATTTGAACAGATCATGGCTGAGGATTTTGCAAAACTGAAGGAAGATACTAGATAAAAAGCAATATAGTGACAAGAGAAGTAGACCAACTGACAATCAGAGTAGATTTAAATCCACCTTTCTCAGTAATTGATAGAGCAAATGCACTAAACATCAGCGAAGACACAGAAAAATTGAACAAAACAAGTAGTGATCATGGCCTACGGGTACAGGTGCGTAGAATACTGTTCTTAATAACTACATGGATGCTAATTGCAATACCCTATTATTTGCACACAGAATCAAGGGGCAATGTCCTACCTTAAGAGTTTAATGGCTCTAAAGCAACAAGAAGCAGACTTCAGTTCTCCCTCTCTGGCTTTTCAGCAGCTGGTGGCCTCTGCAGGAAAATGCAAATGCAAGAGCAGAGTGGTTAAACCTTAGATGCATTTGCATTTACACATTTGCTAATTAAATCACAGGGAAAACCTCATCTTCCAGCTGAAAATATTCTAACCTGGGAGCTCAGCCTGGGCATAAGCCGTGAAGGCATTGTACTATTCACGAAACATAACATGAGCCAGAATTGAGAGCAACCTATGCAATTTTCATCCTCACGTGAGGACATTTTTCCACTTTTACAGAGTGGAAGAGAGAAGGAAAGACAGAGAGAGAAATATTGATGTGAGAGAAACACATCCATTGGTTGCCTCCTGCATGCACCCTGATCAGGACCCGTGCTGGGGAGGAGTCTGCAACCAAGGTATGTGCCCTTGACCGGAATGGAACCCAGGACCCTTCGGTCTGCAGACCGGCACTCTATCCACTGAGCCAAACTGGCTAGGGCAACTTATGCATTTTAATGGAGTAGTATTTAAAAACAATAAACAAGTGAAATTCATTTTAATGATATAGTTAGCCCAATATATCTAAAATATTATCATTTCAATGTGCAATCAATTGAGATTTTCACATTCCTATTTTCCTATTAAATCTTCAAAATTCAATGTGTATGTTAGACTTACTAGCTATAGGGGAGAAAAAAATGTTTTCCCTCTGCCCTTAGGTTGAGTAACTGAGAACTACAGATTAAATGACAACTGACAGAGTAACAGGAGAAAGGAGTACAAAGTTTACTCCATGATAATATTTTAATCTTTACATGCAGAGAGGCCTTCATAGAAAAGATGTGACCATCCAAAGAAGTAGTGAGACCTGAGGTCCTAATACCATTTTAACAAAGAGTGAAAAGCTATGGAGAAGGAGCTAGACATCAGAAAAGGAGATTGGGCATGGTAAATTATGGGAAGGTAAATATATGGAGGAAGCTAATTGGAGATAAAAGTTACTTTAGTGATATTTGTTTTTGCAGACTCATCTCCATGCCGCCCTTCCATCTCCAGTAATAATGGTGGTTTTCCTCCTCCAGGGACAGGAAGGAGAGGGGAAGTGGAATGCCTTCACCAGCGGGAAATTATGCTCAGCTTTTGGGCAGATGGAGTAAGGCAGAGAGCTTGCTGGGTCTATTATTTCTCAATTGTCTTGAGATCAAAGAATCATCATGTCGAAGTGGCACATTTAGGGGTGGCATGTTTTGAACTCCTTCACAGTGTCACCTGCTTCATAACCATAGTGACTGGTGGGTACTGTATTGGAAGGTGCTGATCTACAGCTTCTTGGTGTTCCCCAAAGATCAACATCTCCAAATGCAAATGAAACCTGGGATTTAAATCAGGCTATGCGCATAAATTAGGCTATTAGAATAATCTCGAAACCCTGTTATGCTCCAGTAAATGATAGCTACTATTTTTATTGTTACTGATCTTGGGATGAATAGTTTAAACTTATTTTATATAAAAGTCATACCCTTCTATGCTCCATATAGACAAAACATCAAAATCTCATTGTATATACAATACTTATAAGTGCCATGCATATTATTATACTTTACAGCTTTAATGACAGGTATTTCACACTTGAGTCATTTTTACCCTGTATCTGATTTTGCCATATCTGCACATCACCTGTACTATTATTTCAGACTTGTCTTCCAATCACCTTAGTTCTTCAAATTGAATATTTGAGATTTACCCTCATCCTTAAAAGTCACAGTCTTGAGATCAGGAGTTTGATTTTCTAGATATATCTTAATATTAAAATAATATTTCTTAATGTTAAAATATAGAACTTGTGCTTCTTCTGAAGACATTGCACAAGCAAAAAGAAATATGGAAACATCTAACATAGTTTGGGGGGCGGGAATGAAATAATCACTATTTGTAGAGTGTTCCATTCTGGCTCCACTATCTTCAAGCTCTGTGGCCTTGGTAGGTTACTTAAGCCCTCCAACCATTAGTTGTCTTATCTATAAAATGAGATTGGCAAGGGCTTTTCGAATATTAGATGAGAGAATGCAGACAAAGTCTTGGCACAGTCCCTGGTTTGATTGAATGCCTTGATGAAGAAACATTAGCTCGATCTTTATTATAAGTGATCGATAGTGTACAAAGCATTTCCTGTGTATTATTTTCACAGGCCTTCACTGAAGAAACCAAGGATCATTATTTCTACTTTACAGATAAGAAAACTGTGCCTGATAACTTGTCCAGGGTTAATGGGCCAGGATATAGCAAAGCTTGGAGTGGAAGTCAAGTCTGCAGGCACATTCATCGCTGCTTCCACTAAACTACATTTGCTGTGGCAGGGGATGCACTGGCCTATGTTTATCATTGCCACCCACTAAAAAAGGAATCTTCCCACTGGCAAAAAATAAAATAAAATAAAATAAATTTTGAGCAGAGGAAGTTGGAGTCTCATCTTTCATGACCATCAATAAGCAATTCTGAAGCCCCTAGAGGGTGCAAAGGCCTTTTCCCCATGTACAAATAATATCCACTGCTCTCGTGGCTGACCACAGAGCTGATCTCTGTGGAATTTATTCTGAGAGCAAACCCTGGAAGGTACACTACAGTGAAGCCATCACTTCAAGTCAGCCTACCTATCACCAGGTGAATTAAAGAATCTGAACAACTTCTCAGGCAATGTGGTTCTGGCGCCTAAAATAGCTTGCTCTGTCAGGTTGGAGGAATGGGGTGGAATGTGCTTCTGAATGTAATTTTCAAGCTGAGGTCTAAATTTTTTTGTTTCACTCTGAAATTGTTGAGGCGCACAGCCTTGGTGTCTTTCATGGAGTGAGGGCAGATTCTGCCTTTCAACAGACCCAAGAAACCTTTCAAGGCAAATTTAAGTCAGAAAATCATGCCAGTAAATATTCCTCCAGATATGAGGGGCTATAAAAAAAAATGTGGGTCCTGTTCATAAGGATTAAAGAACTGTCACAATCAATGTCACATTTTCTCTGTTTTTCTTCTCCAAGAAGGTTTCTATAATTAAACAAGAGCAGAATATGGATTATGACCAGTCACAACCCATATTTCCAGAAGAGACTCACTTATGAAAATCTAAAAATACAGAATCTGTAGCACATAACTTATATTTTAGTATAATTCTCTTTTTTTATTGAGTTTATTGGGTGACACTGGTTAATACAATTATCTAGGCTTCAGGTGGACAATTTTGTAATAGATCATCTATATATTGTATTGTGTGTTCACCACCCCAAGTCATGTCTCCTTCCATCACCATTTATCCCCCTTTACCCTCTTCTCCGTCTCCCACCGCTCTTTCCATCTGGTGATTCCCATACTGTTTGTTGTCTGCCTGTGAGTTTTTGGTGTGTGTGTGTGTGTGTGTGTGTGTGTTTGCTTAATCCCTTCATTGTTTTTCATCCAGCCCCCAAACACTCATTCCCTCTGATAGATATCAATATAATACTCTTTTTAAAAGTATTTTATGTGTTGGCCCGCTCCCCAACAAAAATGTAAATTCTACTGAGACACATATTTTAGGAAGGTCTGTTGTTGAGTGGGGGAAAAAGAAGTTGATTCCAAAATGACTTAGTCTATATGATCCTGTTTCTGTAAAACAGCAACTACATCTTAAATATCAATTTTATTTATATATTCCTATAGGGAAAAGATTACATCAAAATGTTAACAATGTCCCCTGCAGGCGGCGGGGGAGTCGGGGGGTGCAGATATTTTGTTTTAGGTATAGTTTTGTATTCTACTTTAAAAAACAAGCACATGTTATTTGTAGTATGTTTTCAAACTACACTAATAAAAGAGAAACATGCAAATTGACTGTACATCTGCTATGCCCACAAGCCACACTCACCAGCCAATTAGGAGTGAGTATGCAAATTAACCCAACCAAGATGGCAGCGGCCACAAAGCTGGAGTGAGCAGGAGGCTTGGGTTGCCCTGGCGATGGAGGAAACCAAGCTTCCCACCCGCCCTGGCTGGCCCTGGCCTCCGCTCAAGGCTACAGAGTTTTAATATAGAAGATAAATAAATCCCAGATACCTGCTTCCAGCAGGCTCTGGCCTCTGCTCAAGGAGGCACTAAAAAAAGAGAGAGAGAAAAAGAAATAAAGGAGAGGTGGGAGCTTGGGTCGCTGGGGAGTGATCAGGCCAGGATGGGATGGCAGTTGTGAGTGATCTGGCTGGTGGGAGGTGGGGCTGTTGGAGGTAATCAGACCAGCAGGGGGGCTAGCTGGGGGTGTGCAGGTCATCAATGGGGGTCAGTTGGAGATGATCAGGACAGTGGGGTGCAGGGGCAGTTTGGAGTGAGCAGGCCAGCAGTGGGGCAGTTGAGGGCAAGCAGGCAAGTGGGGAGGGAAGGTAGAGGCAAGCAGGCCAGCAAAGGGGGCAGTTGGGGTTGAGCAGGCTGGCATGGGGGGGAGCAGTTGGAGTGATCAGGCTGGTGGGGGAGCATTTGGGGGTGAGCAGGCTGGCGGTGGTGGGCAGTTGGGGGCAAGCAGGCTGGCAGGCAGAGTGGTTAGGGGCAATCAGGCAGGCAGGCAGGTAGGTGAGTGGCTAGAGCCAGCAGTCTCAGAGTGTGAGAGGGTTGTCTAACTGCCAGTTTAGGCCCAATCCCTGTAAACCAGCAATAGGACATCCTTCAAGGGGTACCAGATTGGAGAAGGTGCAGGCCTGGCTGAAAAGCACTCCCCACCCCACTCCCATGCATGAATTTCATGCACCAGGCCACTAATTTAAAAATAACAACCCAGAAGCACCTTGTCCACTTGGTGATGTGTAGAGAACCAGCTCCCACATGAACAGCAGAGCAGAAGGAGGATGCTAAACAGTCTGTCCAACCCATTGGTATAGCACATGTCTGGGACCAACACATCTACACAGATCTCCATCATAAGTGAGACTCTGGGAGCAACACAGGCTAGTTGGAAACTACTAACGAGCTCTTCACTAACCAGGAATTCTGGTGGCCTGACTGGTGTCATTCTCATGACCTAGCTTAGTCATGTGGGACCATTTCCTCACCCTATCTACTGAGGATAACGTTCTATTTCACAGGCCTGACTATGTGAGGATGAGCTAAGGTACTGCCTGTGGGATGCTCAGCCCCGTAACTGGCACAGAGAGAGGTGTGTCAAGACTAGGAGCTGTCTATCTGCAGCCAGCCCTGAGCCCAGTTTCTCTCCTGCCCCCAGAGAGGGAAAGAGGGGCAGTTGGGGGCAAGCAGGCCAGTGGGGAGGGAAGGTAAATTAAAAAAATCTGACATTTAAATCTCAATCCTGACATTAACTCCAAATCCTCCAATTCCCTCTCTCTCTCTTTTAAGTAGTACAGGATAATTTTGAAACCTCTCCCTGCACCAGCTTAAAATTCTCAAGTGTGACTGCTGAGTCTGGAGTTTCCGTTAAGATTAGAGATTGTAAACAACAACAACAACAACAAAAAAGGAATCCTTCAGAAAAACCAACTTACTCTCAGCCATAAAGGTCAAGAGCTCGAAAGCTAAATTTATTCTGTTCCCCGTGAGAAAATTAAAATTTTGATAACAGAGAGCCCTAAAGATGGATAATGCAAATCCATCAAGGAGAAAGTAATTGTCTTAGAAGAAATTTCTCCATAATAATAATGGCTAGGCTTAGAGAGGCTAATGTAACCAAATTCACATAGATAGGAAGAGGTGGTAGTGGGGATTTGAAGGGTGTTTGATTACATCAGCTTCCTTTTCTTAGTACAGTTATAAAATCCTCAGGTTTGAAATGTATGTTAGAGGCTATCTAGTCAGTTTCCTTATCCCTAAGAAAGTACAGATAATATTAAATCCAGGAATTGTGCTTCAGTTTATAAATATGTTCATAAAAATATAATTAGGGTTTGCCAGATTTAGGAATTAAAATATATAGGAAGCCCTGTAAATTGGAATTAGAGGTAACTAACATATAATTTTAGTATTAGTGCACAGACATAAACATATAAAAATTGTTTTTGTAAAATTAAAATTGCATGAGTGTCCTATATTTTATCAGGCAACTCTAAATATGTTATTACCCAGGCATTGTACATATGGTCTAACCAAAATAATAGGTTTTCTTGTGATGTTGAAAGGTGTTATTCAAGGCAAAGGGATGATGACACTTTATGGTTTTTAACTTGTAAAACACTGGTGAAGCACTCTACACGTGACTAACTTCCTCTCATTTGAGTCCTCCCAAAATGACCCTCCAAGAAATTGTGCTAGTTTCTCAATGTCACACAGCCAGTAAATTAAAAAAATCTGACATTTAAATCTCAATAATCTAATGGTGCTGGTACTTTACAACGATTGCTAAGAATGGTAAGTGCAACTATATGGCTCCGATGTTGTCTGTCAGGCACTGTATTAGACTGTGCCCGGCACCTCTTCCTTTCTATGAGGACGGACATCTGCCCAGAAAAGGTTCTCACTGAACAATACTGCTTAGAATCTTTCTCTCCCAAAAATTCACCCCTAATTCCAAAATGTTAGTGACTGAGTTGAATAGTAGCACATTCTAAATAGTTTAATACAAAAGTTGACCAATTCTTGGGAAGTTGCTTAGAAAGCCACTGTCCATTATTATTTACACATATGTCCCTTCTCTTAGTCTTTAAGACCCTTGAGGAGAGAGAACATGTCTTCCCCACCTTTGTTTCAACCTTCATGGAGGCTGACACCAGCACTTTGCAAAAAGAAGGGATTAAAAGTTAAATGAGTGAGCAGAAGTCTAGAGAGTTATCAGATTAAAATTCCTGAAAAGATCAGAAGATGACTTTTTTTAAAATCACAGAGAGTAGAAATAGCTCTATCAGTAAGTAGTGCTAGTCTATAGAATTAACCTTCTTCTAGTCAACTGTTGCTTAAAAATTTATTCTTTGAAAAGGGAGAAAAGAAGGAAAGACATAAAGACCTTTACTTAATTAAGTGGTATTATGGTTCTGCAGTAGGAAACTCACTTCCTTGTGCAGCTGACAAAACACATGCAGAGTGATCCCAGGAAGATCCTATCTGTCGCCATTGCCACAGAAAGTTTTGTTAAGAGGCTTTAAGCACTCAGTGTTTGAGCATGGTCCCAGGAACCAAGAGGTCACTGGTTAGATTCCCAGGCAGGGCATAAGCCTGTGTTGCAGGTTTGATCCCCAGTAGGGGGTGTGTAGAAGGTAGTCAATAAATGATATTTCACTCTCATTGATGTTTCTATATCTCTATCCCTCTCCCTTATTCTCTTTAACATATTTTAAAAAATAAAAGCCACTCTAAGCTCTTGGGTAATAGTAAGTACCATACTCAGAGATGGCTGAACTGAGGGACATGATCAGCAAGGTTTACTAACAATAAAGAGGGACCACTTTACTTCTCGGGGACCGAAAAGCATAGC